>DWEC01002439.1:0-11713 GCA_018245735.1 Microceris miodesmiata
GGTAGACTCAAGGTTGCTCCGTCTTTTAATAACCCGTTCCAGAAACAACTGAGCCAAAGCTTGTTAAAGACCACCGCAAGGCCACTCAAGTAAGTAAACCAAATTGGTGATTCTTTTGAAACATATCTTGTTCGTCTTGGATTCTTTTGAAACCAGTTTCCTCATGTCCCACTACTTATCACTTAACGTCAAGTGGATTTTCCCAATATTTTGTCATAGTTATAAGTTTGTCCCCGTTCACATCAGCTTGTCAGGTACCATCCATCCATACTATCCATGACTAGGGCATTCGTACGTGCCTGCGTAATCAGCAATATACTTCGTTCAGGTAGATCAGATTGGCATGGACTTCTAACTTAGAGATTGGAACCCCGCACACCGATCTTTACTTTCTAGACAAACTTAAAATAAGTCAAAAACAATTTGTCTCCGACTGAAATTAGACAGGAGACATAAACGACACATGTGGAACACACGAGCATCTCGCGAATACGAAATGCGAAACAACTTGGGAATCGGTTGTTCCACCTCATTGGAGATTATATATGCGCGCGACTAACAACCCGACTGCTGAACTAGTAATTGTTCTCGATATTTAAACACGAACTGGAACTAACAATGTCAGTATTACGTTAACTGTATTAACATGACAAATGTAACGAGTCATGCTTGCGAATAATTTAGTTTAACACGGTACAGAGATTTTCGACTCATCGTTGAGTATATGGGTTTGAGATTGTTTTTTACGGAACAAGATTGCTACCAAGATAAAAATATCTTGTTAGAAACACTGGGCTAAGCCAAGAATATAAAAAATATATCTTAGATTTATTTATTTATTTGTTACCTAAACGATTTCCGAAATAGATATCACATCTACTACTTACATCAAACTTACAATTAAATGGTCCAGGAATCATCGTCATTATTTTGTGGAGGGCTATGTCCACTATTGGATGTAAGCTACCCCAAAAGGTTGGGAATTAATGGGTTTGACTTCCGGTATAATAATTGTCCAGAAATAAGGAAACCTAACTGTAATTCGATTGTATGTTTACTGACTAGGGCCTATTTTATTGTCTTATTTTCTATAGTCGTCCCGGTCTATTTAGGTTAACAGTAGTTTTCAACATCAAAGAGCTCAAAGATCCTATTTGTCTGTCTACGCTATAAAAACATGTTTTTGATATTCGTGACCTGAAATTCAGTGTAATCACCCGAGTAAAATATATCTATTGTGACAGCAGTGAAACTCGTTAAGTTAGCGAAAATTTTTGTCAAATGTAATTTTTCGTTCGAAGATATCAAACGGTATTCTTAAATATACCTTTTAACATAATCTGTCAAGGATTTCACGCTGGAGGAAATTGCTGGTCTTATGAATTACTGTCCATACGATCGTTTGTGGGCCTATAATGTGGGCCTACCTATAAGCCCCTAGGAGAAGGATCTGAATCGATAAGGCTCAAGTGTAACCGCACAAATTATCTACTACCACGAAGTACATATGTATGTCTCAACGTAATTGGAAATCCTAGTACCTACCCCAAATAGACGTCGGTGAGCATTTGATGAGTATAACATTGATTATAATTACAGTGACGGGAATAGGCTGATGATGATGATGATGATGAATAATTACAGCAGTTGGGACTAACTGTTCACACAGCATCTAAAGTCACGGATAATTCATAAATTTTTATTTCTAGCGTTCATACATTCCCGGATATTGCAGAAATAGGATTATAATAGAATCAATAAGATCATTATTAACCCTTTTAAGATACTGCTTTTGTATACAGGTATCCCCTCAGAACACATAGAGTGTAATGTACCTATTACATTCATTCACATTTTGAATACGACGAGGGTGAACTCATCGTGTTATGCGATACAAACAACATTAATTTGAACATTGTCCGGCACACAAACATGTTCCAACATGTTACCAATTGGCTTATGTCCACAAATTAGTTATCTATTGGATGGCAGAGGTCGGTCGATCGATCGTCCATCCGACCCGCCTTTGTTTAGGCACACCGATAGCTGTGGATAAAAGAGGGGAAGATAAAACACTATAGCATCACTTCTGCAATCCCGGAGAGGTAGGCAGAGGAGTGCAGTACATTTCCTCAAATCACCAATTACGTTTCACCGTGTGCTCACCATGGAATAGGGGTTCCTATTGAAGTTGTAACTTTTCTGTTTTATGATCCGAGAATTAGAAACAATAATGCAAATGCTGATGGATACATCTCCTAATGAAGACGAAGACTCATCTATATTGAGCAGAATAGCCAAATGCTGGCTGATGGAGGAGTCAGATGTTTTCGAAACCGACGTAGCTACTTGTATTAAAAGAAAGGTGAACGTAAAAATTTATTGAGTCTATCATAGTAGTCATAATTGACAGATGATGCCCTCTGCCTACGCCGTAAGGGACCTGGCGTACTGAAATAACAAAAATATAATAAATAAGGTATAGTGTCCGTTACATTACTGCAAACTTAGTAGCAAACAAGTGCATACTAAACCAAACAAAATGAAGTTCCAGGACAATACAAAACAATCCATTTTGAAATGAATATTTAATTATACTTTTTTAATTATATTATGTAGACATAGCGGGATTGATTCCCGACAGATAATTAAATGGTCAATGATCTTTGGCATTGCTATCGATGCCTTTTTGGGCCTTGGGGAGCTACGCGTGTAGAGTTCTATTTATTAATTACTAACAAGTAAACAAAAAAATCTTATCGTTATCACATAATATTAATTAATTTCTAGCAGGAATATTTTGGTGTTGTTTAGATCAAATATGAACTAGTAATTCATACGTCGGATATTATCTTATACGTTTCAACACTTTGAAAGAAAACTGACAACGTAACATCACGCGTGTAATCTCGGAAGCGATAGGTAGAGGATTGTAGTATACTTCATATTTTTCCAATTATGTACGTCCCACTATGGAATAGGGGTTGAGCCTATTGCCATACACCGCGCACGGATCCAGATTCCGAGCCACCATTAGATATGTATTCTCTCTACTTAATGTTACATATGTAATATCAATATTATTAGACATCTCCACCCACCTATAGTAATACATTGGCTTATAAACTGCATGAATATAAAACATATTTAAATATGTAGATGTTTTTCATTACATGCACACATATAACAAATGTAATAATAAAAATAATTAATAAATAATAGACCTATGTCCAACAGTGGACTGAAATGGGACTGATGATAATGATGATGATATAACAAATACCTCAACACAGTTGTTTGTCACGGGTGCACATCGAACCCATAACCCCTTTCAGCACTCAGGCTCACTAACCACTGAATAAACGGGTTAGCGAAATGTAATAAAACTTTAATGTAAGTCCTTGACCGCTAACTGCTAACTGGAACGAGTATCTTATCTTATCACTGATCATGAACGGTGGAACACATACACGGAACTGCCGGAAACACTATGGTCCTTTTACCTGCTATCTTTTACCCGCTATCTTTTACCCACTATCTTTTACCCGCTATGGCTGTATATTTTACTCACTGTGATCCTATATTTATAGAACTGTCTAGAATTAGACAGTTCTATAGAATTTATAGAACTGTCATATTAAAGCGTTAGAATAAAATCATAGTCTAAGGCGGTAGTCGAAGGTGTGTTGGCACACTCCACATGTCTCCGAGAACATTATGGATGACTAGCAGGCGCAGGGAACACCTAGGCAGAAATTCATAAAGTTTGTTTCCAGGGATTTTTAAGCCCAGTCCCCATGAATTCTACAGTTACAGGCAGAATTCTGTCAGTAATCGCTCTCTTTCTCGTTTTCTTTTTCTACTAAGTAAAAAAGCATACATTTTATGGTATATTTTTTCTTCATGTCACTATAACATGATATTTCATTCCATGTACATACATATTCAAGCAATCTCTCTTACCATGATATTTTCGCGTAATTGAAACATTTGACATATTCATGAATAATTTTATATATTCTATTTTTCAATATTAAAAAAATATTCTTTTTACCTATAAAAATTGAGAAGTTTTGTATTAATATTTTATAGTATTCTGTAGTAATTGTTTTAGGGAGCAATAAAACTAGTGGTCACGGTTCAAGGGTGAATGTACCAATCCCCTAATATGCATCAAGCTACTTGGTTATTGCAGACAGTATTCAATCTATCTATGTAATCCATCTCTATATAAACAACAGTTCACAATATTAAACAGGACAGATTTTCATTATTATAGCACTAGCTTTTGCCCGCGGCTTCCCTCGCCTAGTAGATATCACTACAAAATAATGAATCATCCCAAATGTGAGACGTCTGTGTCTTAATCCACAATTACCCCAATTAATAGTGGTAATGAAAACCCCTTAGTGAGCAAACTGTGTTTAGATAATTTAAGTATGTTTTTAATAGTTTTAAATTTAACGTAAAAGACTTCCGTCAAGGCTTTGAAACGGTACTTTGTAGTGAGGTTAAATGATAACTTAACAATTACATTAATATTTTTTTTTTAATTTAATGAGCTAATAGTGCCTGCCAGGTTTCAAACTCCCACACCTAATATCTGAAATGATAGTTAAAACGCCTGAATTGATTCCGTTCGTTCGTAATAGAACCCGAACCTCTGATAAATGTGAAGCCTTACAACTAGGCAGTAATGTGACACTAATATCTACATCTGGATTTAGACTTAGATAATCTAATAGATTTTTATAATACCAGCCTACCGCCAACTACAGAGATTGAACAAAATTATATCGTACGTATATTTTAAAGTGTTAAAGTAGGTAAATATGTATAAGTTAACTGACAAACATTAACAACTGTATAAGTTTTTTGTTACTTAATTGCAGAGTCGAAACTGCAAACAATATCGCTTTTTCTAAAAATATTTTCAAACTGTAAATAACGTCTGATAAAATTTTACAACATACAAATCTTACCGTGCCTCCGCACTTGACGTCCTCTGCCATCGAAACCTCTTGTTTCTACCATAACACGAAAAAAACACCTATCAAAACATTAGAATAACCACCAATCAAAATTGACATCACGTGATAATCCAGTCACATGATTGGCTAACCAAAAAGTAATGTTCGAAATTCGAAATGTCGTTCGAAATTGCAATGTTTACATGTTTTATTTACTTTTATAACGGTACGCGTCCAGTCTCGCACGGGGCGTTGAGGCGACTGGGTGCGCGCGCCGTCGCGTTGCTATGACGACGAAGCTTTATTTTCTAGGTGTTTGTTGGTTTGGTTATGGGTGTCGCGATAATCTATACATCTATACCAATCACACTGTAATGTTATGCAAGTTCGCTAGAATTGTAGAGCGAGTGTACCTAGTCATTACTAACAAGCGTGTAAAATTGTCAATTCGACTTACTTCCACGATTGTCACGTCCACAACAATAGTCAAATTAAAGATTGAATGCTTATAAAATTTAAATTTTTTTGCAAATACATATATGACTTAGTATATTTTCTTTATTTTTCAGAAAATATCTGCACAGTACTATCGCGTCTCTGTACCTATTTATGTATTTCATTAGGCTCAGTGGTTGTTGACGTTGACCAAACAAGACAACACTTCTAGAGAAGCTTCTAGAAACTATGAAGAACAAGTAACGGCTTCTATCAAAACGTATATTACATAGATTTTTTCTGTCATATGTCGCCAGTAGGTTTCAGAGAAAAAACATCATTTTGTCTATGCAGTTCCACGAGAGAATTATTAAAAAGACGAAGCATAGAATAACGTAAATGAAAGTTTTTCATATATGAATTCAAATGGAAAATTAAGTCTTACGTATATCCAATCTGGGAGCATTGCATCTTAGTTTGCAAACGTACCTGATCATATAAAAATCCATTTATAGTGTGTTTATGGTTCATGTAAATATGACCCATCCATATCACTGGGCTTAATTAATTATGAACACACATAAAAATACAGGCGATTTGTGAACCTCGTTCCTTTTTGAGGTACGAGTAGGTTAGGAAATATATTATTTATCGTAAAGGGGTTTATGCCCATGATCTTTAAGTTATGCATTCGGTTTAGGAATCAGAGAGCAGTCCCGAGGGGTTGAAGTACAAATACAGTATAGATACCTACCTAATTTTCGTACTTACTGCTTTAAATTACAAATACCTAAAAACTGCCTCTGACTACCCTTTCGGGGATAACAAGCGTGATGCGACGTTGTTGTCACAAATGTATCATCACTATTAACATCAAGCTATAACTTGATATAGCGAAGAAAAAATAGATAACGAAGAAACCTTTATACGTTAAAATTCTGCATTATGTGTGTTAAGATTAACAACTAGCATTTAGCTAGCAATCTGCAGCCTTAACCCTCTGAACCCTCCCATTTTGTGAGGAGAATCGTGTCCAAAAAAGGAACGGTAGAAGTGTTGATGATAATCTAGATAATGAAAGAGCGCTAATTATGATTCGTATGCCCTTTACCTGTCAATAGGAACCAGTAACTGATTTCCAACTTGATGAAAGTTTCGAGGACTTTAAATTGAGTTTTCGGAAACATTCTGACCGTGACCCTATTAAACAGGGACGAGACCCTTCACTCGGAACAAGGGGCGGAGTCGACGGTTCCGTTCCCACCTTTACCCTCTCATCTGGTCGACCTTGGCTTGTTAATCTCAAACTGTAAATAAATAAAGGCCAGCAAGACAAACATCAAGTAACAATCATATTATCAAAGCTATAACTTAAACTAAAACCATGACCAATATTTCTAGGTACGCAAATATATGCATTGGTAATACTCATATTTATTATACGATTCTATGCTAACCAAATTGATCAGATACTGACTGGTGGGAAAGTATAAAGTCTACGGAACCAACGAGCAAGGATAAAGAGAGTAATATACAAGAACGGTGTCAGGTCTTAGCCTCTTTCGAAACATCACGACAGCTCATTTACGGTGTAGGCAGACACCACCGCCCAATATCTCTATTCTTACAAACTCAACGCGCTTCTTCTACATTCATCATTGTCTCTCTGTACTAGTTATCATTTACCCTTCAAGCACATATCCTTATCATTTACCCTTCAAGCACATGTCCTTATCATTTGGTGTCCC
The DNA here is from genome assembly GCA_018245735.1 of Microceris miodesmiata. Classification (NCBI taxonomy): domain Eukaryota; kingdom Metazoa; phylum Arthropoda; class Insecta; order Lepidoptera; family Hesperiidae; genus Microceris; species Microceris miodesmiata. The sequence goes on from DWEC01002439.1 coordinate 7,154, forward strand.
TTCAGGCGATCGTTTAATGAACGAAAATGTAAATGTTAGCAGATAAGGTAATATAAACCGTTATAAATCGAACTGCAAACTATAAAACTCCATTTTATGGGAACGAATCCATGCAATAGAATGTCTGAACGCAACTTATTTATTTACCAGCGACGTAACAAATCCCGAAATTGCCTGAAAAGTTTTGGAAACTGCTAACGACTTACATTAACACTGAAATAAAAATATTTTTGCTGAGTAAAATATTTCGACCATTTCAAATATTTTAGTGCTGGCGCGTGAGCTACGTGTTACATGGACCAAGACAACTTCTCAGAGAATAAATTCACATTCACATAAACAATAATAAGGTTATAAAATCTGCCTCTGAATTTGTCTCAAGAAAACGACTGAATTTATAAATATTTAACTGCTTCGCAAACTAGGCTTGAAAAACGAAAACTAAACGGCTCAAATTAATTTATGTTGCTTTCAACAAAAAGCACTTCAGTAGCGTGTTATTTTTTGAAACGAAGTTAGGAAAAGTTAACATAGACTTTGGTATTGTATTAAAGAATATTGCTGTCCTAGGAAGTGATACCCTAGTGGTTAAGAATTCAGCCCCTCACTCCGAAGGTTCTGAGTTCAAATACATGACGTGCATGTTTTTACAAAAATGCGTTTTAAATTTAAATATCAATAGCTAACGTTGAAGGAAAACATCGTAACGGAATCTAAGCACCTCAGAATTTATAAAAAAAAACACAAAAATGTCTAAGTTGTGTGAAATCTGCCAACCCGCACTTGGCCAGCGTGGCAGACTATGGCCTTAACCCTCTCAATACGAGAGGAGACCCATATTTCAAGGATTTTTAGTGGGTTGATTATCATTATTTCTAAGTTACATGTTTTTTTTTAATGTGAGTATTATATCTTGCTGCTTGTAATTTATCGTGATGGTGAGCTCGCGTGTTAAACTTAAATAGCTCCATTGTACGATTCATATGATACATCTCTTTAGAGATTTTAATGCTTTCTTCGTACCAAGAGACCTTACCTCAATATATGATACCGTATCTAAATATATCTGTCACGTGTTAAAGACAGGCTGTCGTGATTGTATTTTTGTTGACAACCTCCGTGCCTTTTAAGGCACCATATCACCTATGCCTACTATGTGGAGTTATGTGTTTTCCAATACAACTGTCCCATTATTTTGTTTCTCTGATTTGAAAAAGTTATTTAAAAACCATCAGAGATTCATTTCGATATTTTAAATGTGGTTTCCACGGATTAGATTTCAAGTTCCGATTTAAATCCAGCTTATAATACACTATTATATATCCTATTCTTTTCTCATTTCTTTACATTTTTCCAAGTAAATGGAACTGCACTTTCAATGTAAAATGTGGTTGATAGCTGATAGTTGATAGTTGATAGTTGATAGTGGAATATGTGGTTGATAGCTTTTCCACTCTTTAGTATTATTGAAAAAAACGTTTGTACTAAAACGTTACCTTGATGGACGCCATACTCTTTCTCTTTCCAATCAGCAGTACCTATAACTTTTGTTTATTCAATTAATTCAATTTATTATTTATTCGTTTATTTGATTGTTGTTAACAGCGGGCGAACTTACTTTTTTGTTCTTTGAATTTTGAAATACAAATTTCTTGATTGTCGTATTGTTATCGGTGGTTACGTTTTTTTGTTGCTAAATGGTTCAAATACACAAATAGATTATTTACATCTCGATTAAATGTCGTTGTACATTTTCCTATAAATATGTTAATTGTTATAGAATGAAAGGGAATAAATGAAAACTGATAATTAAAATGAAATTTTAGTTTTGTACTCAAGTATATAAGCATTAGAAATAAATCGAATTGCTCGACTAGTAATTTTGCTACGAGTACATAGACGTATTGGTGGTATTCCTTATCGAGTGGTCCAAATTGTAATGTATCCTGCAGCAGACTGTAAAAGGCATAACTAGGTTGTATTGTTGCTAACGATTAATAACATTATGGTATAACTTGTGTGATAGATGTAAATAAATACAGCAATACGTGTTTTTGTAACAAGGGGGATGAAGTGAACGAATTTGAATAACAACACTTAGTTCAATTGTCGAAACTTTGTTTTATCACAAACTATATGAAATAACATTTAAATAACTGGTAATGTTTATTCAAGTTAATATTCATAGTCATATTCGTCGCTATCATCGTTATGTTCATGATAAAACTTATGTTTTGATTCTGAATCGTCAAATTTTTTAGCAAAATCTGATTGCTTTTTGTACAGTTTAGTCAAAAATAAAATTGGTGCTTTAACAATTTTGTGTAAGGAATCCTTAATGTCATCTTTGTGTTCATTTATGACATTTTTCAACCCGGTAACTACATCTTTTCCTATATTATGAAAGTAATATTTGAAATCTTTTGTCTTAACTTCATCTTTGAAATCGAAAGCATTAAATTCATCTTCGTCATCGTCGCTATCTTCAGAATCGAAATCATCAGTTGGATTAAATTTTCCAAAAAATGTTTTTTTACCGTTGCTATCGCTAAAGCCTCTAGTTCTCCCTTTTGGAACTATATCCGGCTTATTTGCACTAATCTTAGGTTTGTCAGGCACAAAAATAGAATTTATTACTTCATCACCTTCGTCTTTAGTGATAGTATTAGCATTATCTGGTTTATTTGTAACTCCGCCAGCGAAATTGAGAGGTTTTACAATAGTGAAATTAGTAAAAATTGGAATACGTTTAGAGTTAGGATCAGGCACATCTATAACCAGTTCTGTTACTTCATAATTAGCTAATTGTTTTTCTGTTGTAGGTTCTTCTTTATTACGTATAGCTATACTATTTTCTTTTTGCGATTGTTTCAAAGTTTTAGGATTAACAGTTATATCATCTCCTTCCCCGTGCACATCTTTGATTATTTTAGGATCGCCATAATAATCGTATCCGCTTTCGTAGCTTGGGGTACTGAATTCTTCTTCTTGTAAAGACTTCACAATCGTGCATAGTAGGAACTGTAACAAAAATAATTGATTATTTAGTAAAACTTATATATCATTGTGTTATGGTGACCTAATGGTGGATATTTTCTACATCCAGGCAAAATAAGCACTTTTTCCTGACCAAGAGTATATGTTACAGGTGGGAATAGAACCCACAACACTTGGCTCTTCATTCTATTGAGAAGTCGTCAAGTGATAAATATGTAATGCAGGCAATTGTTTTTAATCGAAAGTAGGATTTTTTAAATACTCATTTTACCTTTTTTAATTTATTTTACCTTTTTTAAATTATAATTTAAAAGTAAATTAAATAATATGATAATCAGTAAATAGAAACTACTAACTTGCGGAAATATACAGTCAATGGTTTTACGTCAGTACCGCGAATTGGACGGTAACGAATAGTGAAAAATAAGAACATTTTAAATTATTGTTTATATCGTATATCGAATTTTATAGAAAGGGGGCAACATCGAAAGCTTTAAATACATAAAATTAGTGTCAAACATAACAGAGAAAAAAGATAATCGTATATAAAGTAAGTCGTACGGTTTCAAATAAAATATCTACTTATTTTCATACAATATAATACCTACTGAATGTTTTAATATGAAATTATTACAGAGAAAATGTTACCGTCAGCGATACAAAATGTTATGAAGAAATTTCCGCAATTCCTCTGTTTATCGAGTGAGCATATTGGGGCAGAGGTTTCGTAACCACACAACAAATTACATCAGACGGTAGCAACATATGAAAATTTGTTAACTTATAAACAACTTGTGTGTGTATATTGAAAAGTTTTAGGGAAGTTACTGTTAATACAATTATTTTGCCACATGGGAGTCAAGGGGATGGTAGAGATAGAAGTCAATGAGACTGTCGCGCGTATATAAAGTGAGTGATGAATGTTAATAAATATAAAGCATGTTAGGTCGGTAAGGATTGGGATTTTTGGCAATTGGTGCTTTCTGCGTACACCATAAGAAACCTGGCATGGTATAATAAAAACAAATGTAGCTAAACAGGTCAATAATCTGCTTGAGCCTTTAAGGAAAATCTCCATTTTTGAAACGTCTCTCTTGAAGGTCTGGAAATCCTATCGTCTTCGTCAGGTTCGCGTAACGATATTGGTTTATCTAAACAATTAAAAACTTTATTTTGAGAACTTAGATTTTATCCTGTTAATAAAAATTTTAATATTTCCAAAAATATCACGTATTTTCATTTCCGATTCTCTAACAATCTTAAAACCCGCCTTTTTGTATTATTATGCTTTATGGAGCTATTGTTCCAGCTGAGTTTTCTGAACTCTAATGGCCTTTCTTTTTTATTGCAACAAAGGCGCGTGGAAACCAGCCGGTAACCGCTCAGTGCATTTCATAGAACATTTAATGTTCCACTTGAGAACAATCAGGAATTCATTTGTTTCTCTCACGGTTCATGTACCTACCTACATTTAATGGATATAATAAATAATAAATAATAATCGACCAATTATAATTCCACTGTTGGAATATGGGTCTCCTCTCATATTGAGAGGGTTAAGGC
>DWEC01002440.1:0-11712 GCA_018245735.1 Microceris miodesmiata
ATACAATTACGCCCTACACCTCGCAGTGTGTAGACGATTAGACTAAAAACTTGGAATTGGGAACCCGTGTTCCTGTAGTCGTGTGGAAATTAAAGTCCCAAGTCATTTTGTCTTAACAAAATATTATTATTTCATCGACACCCGAGGGAATCCTGACCGCCTCACAACAGAACCACCTATTCGGTATTCTACCTGTTCGGTTAAATAATGAAGTGCAATTTTCTAATATAATGATCATCATCATGCTAGCTCAATCCGTTGCAGGACAAACCTCTGCTAGAAAGATTTTTGCCTGAAATCCCCACGCCGAACATGCGGATTGGGGTTCGCAGAGTACCTACAACCTAATATTACATATAAACCAAAACATGTATACATAATATATCTTTTATAGTTCTAACGCAAAACAAAACATAAATTAAAACAAATAATTCGAAATCGCCGCGGACAGTTTATTAAGTCACGTAAACAATAACATTCGTACAGAACAAATAACAGGACTGTGGACACGTCAGTACAAATTAATGGGTTTCACAACAACACGTTATTAAACAAAAATTTCATTCACACAGCGCGCAGCGTCAAATGGCCCCGTGTTAATCCATACGTACGACTGCCGCTTATAACACGAACAATAAAATTATGCTTTGATTGCCTTGAGGCTGCGAGCGCTGATCGAAAAGGCTTGAATCGCTATTTGTGCCCCGTGTATGGCAATAGGCTCACCATGGTGGGTGTTGATCATAACTGATGATTAGTGACAGCGTACTATACTTCGTTGCCTACAACACAGACGTCATTGTTATTATTGGACACTGCACTATTCATCAATACTGTTCGACAGATTAGACTCTGCGCTATTCATTCGCGGTCACGCTGGTTAGAATCGGAATGCCCGCAGCCACACGTCGTCGTCGGGACTTTCTACTGGACTGTTTCTTATAAATATTTATCGTGTGAGCCAATATTTTACTTATTTTTTATTAACCCGCAATCACCCACATGAGTACACTTAACGTCTCATAATTTAAAACTTAAGTGAAAAAGTTCAGTTTGTTATTTTCAACACGGTGCAGGTGGTCTGAATAGCCTCAAGTGGCTATTTCGACAAAGGAATGTGTGGGAAATCATGTGCCGATAACGATTGTTTCTAACTTGTGTTATCGTGCACTTAAAATCGTTGGCGACAACACTTATTTTTACAATATTTTATTCATCCTTTATTCCTTTATAAATTCAGAAAGCATAATAACCACTTGCTATCGCTATCGTTATTTATTCAGTCGAAGGGATCAAAGCAAAAGATTATCCGTCAGTCCATTTATAAATTTAAATTAATAACGACATTTCATCCCTGTCAACCTTTGTAGCCTTATAAACAACCCTTTTATTGTTTCAATGTTGGACACGGATTTCCTCTCAAAATGAGGAGAGTTGAGGCCGTACTATGTCATGCTGACTGGTCAAAGGTTCAAAAATATCAAAGGCCCAACTGATAATCATGTAGAACAAGTTTTGTCATGTTTGCTCATAGTGTTTTCTTTCCTCGTTATAAGAAGTGACATTTTTAAAGTGTTCATTGTATTTCTACGCGGAAACGTTATTTATGATTAGGTTATAGTGAAAATATTTATTGCTTTTTATAATATTTACATTTAGTCATATAAATAATATGAATTTATATGAATCTCGTATATAAAGAAAGTGACGAATGTGAACACGTCACGTCTGTAAAGATAAAAATATTCGATACTCGGCATTCTTGGACTACCTTGTATAAAGGCCCTAACGTAATTCTTTTATAGTAATAGCATCTCTTATTATGACTAAGTATTTAAAAATCAATAAAATCAGATTAAGCGATACTACGATACGATACGAAAATTGATCTTTAAACGTTAAATTACTACCACGAAAGGGCCTAGAGCGATACAATAGAAAAAGGCCGGAAAAGGTAATGGTCACTGAAAGTGCTACAGAAACCCCGAACATATAATATTCAAGACGTGTACTGTAATTCCGGTTCATTACACATACATTTGTGGGGTCAAATGAGCCATTACTGCGAAATGCCAACGGTCCGTCGGCCTCCACTCGTTCGAATACTCGCCACTTACCTGGAAAATGGAAAAGGATGCGTTAATGACGAAGGGAAAAAACATAAAGGGATACAGTAAATAGACAAAAGTAAACATCAACACGATTGGACATATTAAACAGAGAACAGTAAACTAGAACATGCGTCGAAAATATTATCACTGTCTCCATTGTCAAGCTAATTATATACGGCTACCCCACTAATATTTATCTACACTAATATTTACAATAATCTACCGCCATTCATTTTTTTTTAGACATGATGCGAAGTCTAAAACCCAGGCCCATTCGAATAGCAGTCGCGCTTGCAGCCATTCGAACAACGAGGCAATCTATTAAACGTCGCGGTCTTATATTAAGAACCTATATTTTTGTAATACATTGTCACACATATTAATAAACAATACACTCACGCGCACATATTAAGCATTTCGGTAGCGCTTTTTGTTTGGACGTACGAGTACTTTACAAATATCAATATTTAAGATTATGAAACATTCGTAACATTATTCTACACGTACAATTTTATTTTAAATCAAAATAGTCCTTTCAGAGATTAGCGCGTACAAACATCCCATTACCAGCTTTATTACATTAATTATATATGTACGTGAACACATAAGATATATACGAGTACGTACTTAAGTATACGAGTACATAAGATGACCATGAACAGCGTGTTAAACACAATAAGAATTGAAAATCAGACGCCCAATAAATCAATGCGCGGAAAATAAATCGGCGACAAAACAAAAAGTACCATTAATGGAATCGTCTCCACGAAGTGGGGCATCGAATGCGGGCGACATTAACAAATTGATGTACAGATTGATGGTCGGACGCGCGACGGTTATGTACTGCGAGGGCTATTCTAAATCACCATAATTTGCTTTATAGATATCAATAAAGAAAAAATTTTTTTCTTATATACTTTTAGTTCTGTTGTTATTTACAAAATAATTTTGTACTGCCTCGGTTACTCTATCCTTTTGCTGTACAATTAAGAATAATTGTATTGTATTGTACTTTTCAATATAATTCTTGTTAAACGCTCATACTAGTAAAGTGTACCAGAAGTTACCGTCTTGAGAAAATTGGTAGTTTCATCATCAACATTATTAAGCTTTTTAGGCTTTTTATTAAACTTTTATTAAGCTTTTTATTGTTCCATTGTCATCCACATCTATTTTCTCTCAGAATGAGAAGGGTGAAGGCCTAGTCTACGACGAATAAACGATTGATTGATTCACGTTGATCAAGATCGGGTTGACAAGCTTCACGCACCTTCGAGCTCATTATGGAGAACTGCAAGGTATATCAAACTTCCTCAGAATAGTTTCTTTCTCCGTGACAGGAATAGACATTTAATCTTTAAATGTACACAATTTTGTAAAAAGAGATACACACGAGGATTTGAACTTAGAACCGCTAAAGCGAATTTTAAACGACTAGGTTATCGCCTCTTAATATTCCACGCGCGGTATATTATGGCAAGTAAATGATATTGTCAATATTTAGGGATCAATAAATCTCTAATTATTAATTAAATAGTACAGAGAACTAATTCATTAAGGAATGCAACTGATTATAGAACAAACAAGTCTGTGTGTTGGAACCGAGCGATCTCGAGATAAGTGGTAAATGTTCCTCTGATCGTTCACAAAGCGAAACAGATGGGGGGAGCATTGCAGATTGCTAAGAGCGTTCTTATACAACTCTATATATAGACTATATAGATATACAGACGCTATTATACACTGATAATATAGGGTGTTAGGAATTTCTCGGTGCAACTGATTCCACAGCTTGTTAATAAACACGCAACAATGTTTTTAAAATCTATTATTCTCTATTATCTGTAATACATATAATACTGTTCATCAGCTGTGATTGCCAAGATAAACTATGCAGACAGAAAGTCTGCTACCACATTCAACGGGTTATTCGTCATCTCGCCCGACAAAAACTCGCCCGATCAAGCGACTTGGCACCTTTCGAATTTATCTAATATTTTTGTCGTCAACTCGCACGCTCGTAAAAAGTACAGGCAGATGAAAAAATTAAACTAAATTTTAACAACGGCTTCATATAAAACGACACTGTATTAAATCTTAAAATAAAGCTACTGACATCAGAATCATAGGAAAAATAAGGGATCCTGTGTTTAGAGATGCTCCAAACGAAGTATACGCAAAGCAAAGCTTACTATAAATACTGATAACTCTATCAAGCGGGACAATAGACACAACTGTGAGATTGAGGATGAGATGAGATCACAACTGTGAGATGAGGATAGACACAACTTTTGAGAATAATTGTATAATTTAATTTTTATTTGACTTTGGTTATTATTTGGTGTTACATGATTTTATATTTTTTAAATGTTGATTTGTCAAATATATTTAAGATTATAATAGAATAACATTTTGTTTTATTTTAAAGTCCATCCATAAAATAATAAACGTTTAAAAGTATTTTTGTACTTGAAGTAGTAGTGAGTAGTAAGTGTAGGTGATTTTTGTAGTTGTAGTTTGACTTTTGTATTTTTAGCAAGTACACATTATAACCTCTCTTTACTATTGTGCTAACCAAGTCATACGCGTTATATTACATTATAATTGTTAATGATAAAAAATAATATTATTATAACTTAAAACTTAAAAGAAATAAAATGTTATTACAATTCCTTCACTAATTAATCGAAAGGAACTTCGTTCAATGCGAAATAGAATGACGAAACGAAAATAACTGTCTTGCTTTCTCTGACAGAGAGAGAGAGACAGACAGAGAAACACGCACACGCCGCACGGCTTACAACTATAGCAAAAAGTGTCGTTACAACTTTTGGTCTTAATTTTTTCCGTCTAGCCCCCTTTCGCAACGCGCGATAAGGAACTTAGTTCCAAAATTCTTGTATCATTATAAATAAATTTTATGACTAACCGTAGAGATATACCTATACATATTAAATGGAGTGAAACGTTTCAAAAAAACGATAAACAAATCAAATCAAGTAATACAAATTTTACAACAATTCTCTACTAAAGAGGGTAGATGTAAGAATTTAATATTTAGTTTAATATCGAGCTCGAAGCTATTACCCGCCCCCAATGGAACCGATCTGAATGTCCTTACGCCGCGAACATCTCGAAAGGTCTGCTTTATTCTCCATTTACGTGTTCCAGTGTTAACTTATTCGATTTCGCCGCGAATCGAAGCAATTTAACAGAATTACAAGTCGTGACGTAAATTACTTCGATTACAAGAAATATTGTGTTAACAAAGTGAGACACATACGAGTACAATAAGTCCTGTGATAGGCGGTAGGGCTGCTGAAAGTGTACTGTTATTTCGGTTGTATTTCTAAAATACGCCAACCTTGAGCTGATGCTGTAGCGTCTACCAGACTGCGGGATGCTCAATTCCTCAGAAACTTATCGCAGACATAGCGTTTTGAGGCTCATAAAGTTATTCTTAATGAGAAGGTGTTAGATTAAGAGGATCGGAGCTACATGGTAACCTTGACCTTCCTGCCTCCGACGAGACGACGCTCATCGTAAAATATTAATAGGTTCGTTTAATGAAGTTACGACAGGTATAGACAGAAATGTTACTTCTAGAGTTTTTTGGAGATTACTACTACACATGTTAATCATAATTTTCTCTTCAAAAACATTAGACCTTTAATACACGGAAAAAATATTATTACTAAGGGTTTACATTTGAAGGCAGACGCTGACGCGAAATCTTTGTAAGAAATATTCCATAGGAATCCATCTTCCTCTTTAACTATATAAGATTCATGTCAAATAACTAAAAAGGAATAACTAACTACAGTTTAAACAAAATGCCGTCAATTTCAAAGTGGAATGCAATTACTAGAAAAAATGTCGAAGGTTCAATAATCGTCGATATCCTGGCAATATTACCAGCGCGGCGAGCCCCTGGCCTAATTCTTGGAAGTACTCAGACAGATGAAACGCAATCCACTGCATGAAACAATTCAGATAGATTAATTCTATATTTAATAGACCTTCTTAATTCAACCACTATAGGAATCGTTTTTCATTTCCTGTATTTTTACAGTTAAAATAAAGTAAGAAATATGAAATTAAATCGAACTAGATTTAATGACAAAGTTGACTTTAAATTTAGAATTTCCAGTTGAAGCACGGTTTCTGGACTTGTGTCCGCTGTATGGCAATAAGATATACCTATAGTATATAGCTAGTGAATCATAGAAATGTGTTACACCACTCTGCCTACTATTAAGGCGTTACATTATATAATTTTAATTTCTTTTTTATTTATGTGAAGAGATTAGTTACTAATCACCTGTATGATCCAAGTCCATCTACAACCGACCTCGAACAGCAATAAGGCTATTAATTTCCATTAGTTCAATTACTTTGGTGATTTGGGTATACAAAGATATACCTGATATTCTAGTGTAACCTGCCAAATAAGACCACGCTAGGATATTAGGATGTTCTGCAAATTGAACAAATTAGGTCACAGGTTTTACGACATTCGTACAAGACTATTTAATACAAAAAATAAAACGGAGCAATAATAATAACTTAGCAAGTGTTTTTCCTATTCATGGGAGGATTTGTGGTAATAATCTTGTTTATTAATAATCTTGATTTGTGGTAATCCGTAATCTCCACGCTGGGCATGCGGGCGCGATGGCGCTCATTGGGGGAGCCCTATGTCCAGCAGTGGACTGAGATAGGCTGATGATGATGATGATGAAGTTCTTTGCACCTGTCAATGAAGTGAACCTTACCTCATTCTCTACGCAAGCACTGTACTCTTGTGTAGCGTTAACTTACCACGTACGACTTTGAATTACGTAGCTGACATTGAAAAAAAATATAATAAGGGATGATTGAAAACACTACTTTAAATTTATTACAAATATCACAAATTATTAACACCAACAAAAGAAAATATAATAAAGCAATGCTAGGAAATGAAAAAGATTAAAATTGAAAGCTGTCGAAAGTCGGCAATTTCTCAGGCGGACTTTTATCAGAGAAGCTAGAATTTCAATAAAAAATCTTTAAAGAATAGCAAAGTATGATCCTTGCTCGAGTAATTGCCCGGGATAATTTCATCAGTAAAATAAAATTCTACACATTTTTAAGGCGCGAAATAAGTTAGCGCCGTATTATACTGGCCTGACAGTTACACAAAACAAAATACTGCAAATTAAGACATTTTACAATGTCGCGTTATTTTATAAAATGAATGAGCACAAAGGAGGAATATAAAAAAATGAATGACGACATTGTAAGCAATAGATCGTTCATGCAATTATCATAATTGATTGTCTGTCTGGTCGTAACAATGATTGAGACATGACAATTTAACTCCTTAGATTTGAGATTACTTAAATTTGTTAAGAAGAGAACAGCCTTCGCGCGATTTTTTGTACGGAATTTCCGATCATAGCATCCTACAATTGACATTTATATAAGAAGTACATTCTGTCATCGCGAGCTTTTAGTATAATGGGGACTACGACGCGGGCGAGGCTGCATACGGTCGTTAGATGAATATTGTAGGACTTTTACGCTGACACTGAACGAACACGGAAGAAATTAAAAGCATCGCGCCGATGCACAGCTGTAATTTCTCGCTATAACAGCTAGTAGCATGTAGCAGTAACAACTACATTAGGGGCAGTGAATAAATCATAATGAAAAATGTTTAATGTAGGTACTAAACTCCAATACATCAGGCACTTTTGTCATTAACCAAATCGCTTTAGAACGGCACAGAAAAATATACTTCAAATTCCGCCGGGTCGCCGTCTAGTGTTCACTATTATGACACCATATAAAAAACTATTATAAGTAATATAATATCACGATGGAGATATAAGTCAGAGGTTAGTAGACAGCCCGCACGTCGCATATTTTAGGACCTTATCCTTAAGGCGACGGCAATATTGAACTATTATACCTAACAATGACAACCGGCTTCAATTGCTTGTCTTGTCATTTCGAAGCACGGAAGCTTTATGAAACTGACCAACGGTACAGCCACCAGTGGTCATCCATCCAAGTACTGACTACGCCTCGCCTTTCTTTACAAATTTTGCAACCTAAAACCGCAACAAGATTACGAGTTGTTCGTTCCAAGCACTGCATACAAAATTTAGAAGTCGAGACTTACAGCAAGGTTCATTAGAGACTGCCAACTTTAATGGTGTTATAAAATAAATATGATGCTTACGTATCTTAATATTTTACCCACGAAACAGTCTCATTTACCTAATTTCCTTACAATCATTGTATATAATACTTTATATATATTTATATATATAGTATTTTATGGCACTCAATCTAAACATTGGTAAGATTGGATCGATATACATATTTTTCATAGAACACTTGGAACTATTGGGTTTTTCTAACTTGATATTCCTAGTAAGGCCTTACCACTTATTTCATGATACATAGATAATAGCCTTACCACTTATTTCATGATACATAGATAATAGCCTTACCACTTATTTCATGGTGGGACGTATCGTATAACGTGACTGTTAAAACGTGGGAACGTACTATACTCCTGGGCCTACCATTTCGGGGAGATACAGGGGTGATGTTACGTACAATATTTCAATATAAATTTACTTGTATATGGACTGATAGAATGATTGAAATTAGAAATACACTAATACAGCTCTAATCACCACATATCGACGCATTTGGAAATAATCATTTCTATACCATATTGACATTGACATTTATCCACGAACTATGAAGATCACTCATAAGTATGAAGCCTGGAGATGCTTTAAAAATTGTACTAAAATATTGATTGAGATACCAATAGATCTTTAAAAAGCTTAAAAAATATTTTTACTGAAGTTTCCAGACCGTGTTCTTAACACTTTTTACGCAAAAAAAACAACGACAGAGCAACATTTAATAACAGTATTTTGTGCAATTTTTCATCAGTGGCTTGCCAAATTTCAGACCCATGCCCATTAACTAAATAGCTCTTCAATTAACGACCACAGTGTTATTTATTTGAGGAAGAAAACATACATATTTATATTCGCCTATTAGACTGTTATCGTTTTAAAACACATAAAATCTTACAACTTTTGCGGAATTACAAGAATTTATTAATACTTTAACAACCCAATAATGAGTCTGAACAAGGGATATTTAACGAAGAACCCTTCAAAAATTCGGACCCTCACATAAATTCGGACAACATCCCAGGGCACTGGTGTACCGTAGTCAAACCTGTGCCCGTCAGTGATTGCCCAAATAACTGTCTTAAACGTTCTCTCGACAGACACAAATCAGAATTACCAACGGTTTTAATACATGAATAGATAACGTAGACTTTTGGACGTTCCTTGATGTTCATAGTTTTCTTGTAGAGACTTTCTTGGGGAGACGGTATTTAGTAAGTGCAAATCATAAAAATTATAGCGATCAAACATAATTTGGAACAATAAGTCAAAAGAATCATATGGAAGTAACTAAATATAAAATTAGCTGTTTTTTGAAATGATACCTACAAAGAAATCCTGCTTCAAAGTATTATTGAGTTTTTCTAACTCGAAATTCTCAGTATTAGCTACATACTACTCATTTGGGCCGAACATGTGCTAATAAGGTAACCGACTATTCCATGGAACGTATAATATAACAATTGAAACTTAGGAGTGTTATAATCCTCTGTCTATCCCTTCAAGTAAATACTGTTCTGACGTTTTGTTCAATCTGAACCTTACAGAAATTGCATGAAGCTAGTCGTCATCACGTACCTACTACGTGTGGTCACTCAATATAGTAGTTACCATTGAATATGAACTTTAAATATAACTGTAGATAAAATATTTATATAGAACTGTCTAAGTTAAACTAGAGTACCAGTTGTAAAACAAAATAACTATTAATTGAATATTTCGTAAGACAGTTGAGAACTGGTTGTAACTTTTGTATCAACAAGACGTCTTAATGTTTGCTATAAATGTGACTATACTGTAACTGTCAAAACTGTACAACATTATAGTCACAATGAATAATTCAATAAAAAATAAAACGGTAGGAGTTACGATAATATTGTAAAAAAATCCTGATTATTAGAAAACCTTAAGAAACTAACCTCTTAAGTTGTAAGAAATAAATAAAGTACATAAGAAAGTCATATAAATCTTGGTCTTCATTCAAATATTGCAATAGTCACAATTATTGCTAAAATAAATGAATCTACAGCATACATGAAAGTTGGAAGTATTCGCAAACCAAATCTCAAAGCATGATTGAAGAGAATTTACCTTGGAACCTCTAAAACACCTGCAGACAAAGTTGGAGCAAGTTGTAAGCTCACACATGCTCCAAATGGAAACAGTTATGTACCCGCGGGAGGTACCACGGCAACATGTTATAGTTTTACTAAATACACAAGAGAGGAATTAAGAGAAATATACTATGAATGATGTAGTTAGTTTTCGCCTGCTCCGATTAATCGCGTTTCATATGTTAATACGTAAAGTTCTACATGTCGGGTACATACATACATCCATATGTTCAAGTAATAGAGAACAATCAGTAAAATACAAAACTCAATCATGAAAGCTTTCTGGGACTGTTTGGAGAGGAGAGAGGGGGTGGAAATTCGTCCATATTTCGGCCGCTTATACCTTCCAACTTCTTTAAACATGTAATATGAATAATACGTGATGAAATAAATGAAATAATACGTGATCTATTGAATATCTCGCAGAATTCCAAAACCCCCAGATTCAAAGATAACTGACGCTAATGATGACCCAAGTGTCAGAGATCAATTAAAAGATAGTTAAAGTAATCCTGTAAATAGAACTAGATAACTTTTCTCATCACGTTCCAATGTTAAAGTTATCCTTAAGCTTTTTTCTTTTATTTTAGTTTACATTTTAAATAGATCCAATTCGAATCTCGGAAATTTTGTCATTCTTCACGCTAGTCTAGTCTAGATTAAATTTGAGAAAAATTCTATAGAGTGTGCTCTTGCAATATAATACTTGTACAATAAAACTATTCTTTATTATATACCAAAAAGATAAATAGAGACAGTGCAAATTTTAGAAGGCACACAAAAGACAGTCTTATTGCTATCAACCGATCTCTATCAGAAAACCTTTGGGTAAAAGTCAATAACAGCTGAAATTGGCTACGGGGTAGTGGCGTACGAAAATAAGTATTATATAAAATAAATATTATAATTAAACGTGCGGCACTCGAGGACTGCCGCGGTAAAGCTATTGCATAGCATTTTTTATCAGCATATGCAATTATATTTATTTATTTATGCAGTATTTTTTTTTCTTTGATATTCATTCTGCCTGTCTAAAACTGTCTCGTTGTCCTCGTTTTTTGATTGTCCATATTGTGGGGTCAGCAAAAAGTACAACAAGGCACTTTTTTCTGCCTTCGATTTCGTTTTTCAATTCTAATTACACCACAAAATTAAAATAACATGTTCTCTGGCTACCCCGTAAGGAACCTGAGGTGAAGATATGTATGTAGATATCACCATCATCATCATCATCAGCTTATCTCAGTCCACTGCTGGACATAGGCCTCGCCGAAAGGGGGT
>DWEC01002441.1:0-11710 GCA_018245735.1 Microceris miodesmiata
AGGGTTGTTTTGAGTGATGTTATGTCTAAATTTTGAAAATGTTTTAGTGAAGCAATGTTTCACGTGCTTGCCGTTGTACAGATAACAAAACAACTCGATAATGATACGGTTGTAGCAATGTAAGCGACAGATAAGGTATATGATTGTTATCTAAAGTTCTCTTGTAATATCGTGTGTATCGTAAAATATTCGTGCGATTTGTTTCGCGCCTATTAAAAGATTTATTTTCACGTGAATTCTTACACTAGAATATGGAACCAATGAATGTAAAAGAAACACTTCAAGTCTGTATGATAGAGATAACATTTTGTGCGCTCTGCCTACATTGTAATGGCCTGGCGCGACGTTATAGTGATAATTGTTACACAATTTTACCGTATTGACAAACAATAACCTCAACCCACTGGCATTGTCATATATTTTATAATTAGCTCAATACGAGTTATCAGAACTCCGCAATACTGTTTCCGTTTTCCTCGCGCCAGGACTCGTAAACTGTTTACTTAAATATATTTTTTTCTCTGCAAGAATTTTCGTGTGTTCGTAGGCGCGTACCTTATCAGTGATGTGTTAGCTGTCTGATATTAACTAAAATATTCTCACCTCGCTTAGCTCTCTTCCCGATATCGTACTCAGTCAGTGCAAGACGAAATTTTAAAAAGATAAATGTATATTTATGCTTACTATACGATACCTCCTAATTTAGAATGTATTTTTCCAATCTGTCCGGTATTATGTTAAAGTGAAATAATAACGCTAATGATATATGTAATAATTAATTGAACCGGTGACAAAGTTGTCTATATCTGGAGCGCACGTATCGAATGTCCTCGTCCAGTAGGCAGTTTGAATTTTGTCGCTCTGATTCTTCCCGTTCTTTCGCCTCGCACGCGCCTCAGTCTGTCAGCGTTGGTGATATGACATCGACGGAGTGCTACGATCTCATCAAGAGAGGCGTCGATATCGAAGTGCCCGGCCTGGAGCTTTACTATGACAAAGTCGTGTCGGAGCTTAGAGGTTTGTACCACGTTTTACGTGCATTTTGTGTCGTGCAAAATTGTTTTTTTTTTGATACATTTTGGATCTTGATTCTGATCGTGATTTGTGTGAAGTGATTTTGTTTGTGAATCATGTTTATTATCTCTTGTATTACTTCTTGCTGTTTTATTTTATGAGTCCGATTATATATTTTAAATCGTTTTATATTAAATGTAAGTAATGCATAATTATAGTTCCTTATATGCGACTGTTGAGGAAAATTTTGCAAAATGTACTTGTTGATCGTCCGGTTAGTTTGTGGCTTTGCCCGCGTCAGCCGCTGCCGTTAAGTTAATATGTTTCGACGGCGAATGTCAAAGTGAGAACACCCTCATTGGAATCAGGGATTTTTTGTGTGCTTAGATTGAATTGAGTATTGATTTTTTCCGTATATTGATTGTCGCGGTTGGCTTCTGCACGACGCCTAAGTTTCCGCTCTAAAGCGTGCGACCAGCAATATGATCCGCATCTCGTGTTACGCATATTATCTTACGAATCCAATAGCCGGGGCCGTACCGGGCTGAGTTATTGCAATGGAGCTGGCGGGCGCGGACGGGCGCGCGCGGCTCCGCGGCCACCCCGCGCCCCCTCTCTGGTCGCCGCGCCGCGGTCGACCTCACTGGCGGTTATTGTGTTAACATTCCCTATTGTTTTTATACGTTATTCATCAGTGCCCGATACCCTTGTGGCCCTTGCGGTCAGCATCCGTGCACATATTGGCAACGAATTCCTCATATCTTCATGTTGTTAATCGTTTCAATGTCATGGTAACGCAATTCTCTCGATATCCCGGAGTCAAAGTAGCATTTCTAATCCGCCGATGTTAAAAAGGACGAAATCCATCGGAACCTTCCAAATCTCTGCACATGTTCTCATCAGGCTTCCATCATTCGTTACTAGTTTTAATTACTTCGCTATTGATAGAATTTTCTTAACCTCGCTTCGCCCTTGCCTCGACAGACGAACGAGAGAGCGTACAGAAGAAGACGTTTCAGAAATGGGTGAACTCGCACTTGGTGCGCGTGTCGTGCCGCATCGGCGACCTCTATGTGGACATGAGGGACGGCAAGATGCTCATCAAGCTGTTGGAAGTGTTGTCTGGAGAGAGGCTGGTGAGTTCCCTGTAAAACTTCATTTTGTTATAGCTAGACACTGACCTCTAACAAATGTAATCTTCGGTCGATATTGACCGAATACTGGCTGCATATTGCAACAGATTTTTTTATTTATCTTTTATCTTGCAATATTAACACAGGAATGTAATGAATTTAAAGGACATTATAATATGCTTCATGATGTTTTTGTTTTGTTTAAATACAATGAATTATGATACCCAACCCTATCTTGAGTATACCGCAGCATGGAAATTATAGGGGAAATACCACGTGGGGACGCTTATATCCAGGAATACAAGGAGACAGGTAGAATATAATGATGAAAACATCTTCTGGTCATTATTACCAGCAATTCATTTGTATATTATTTCCTCCGTAGCCGCGACCCACAAAGGGCAAGATGCGCATTCACTGCTTGGAGAACGTGGACAAGGCGCTGCAGTTCTTGCGCGAGCAGCGCGTGCACCTGGAGAACATGGGCTCGCACGACATCGTCGACGGCAACCCGCGTCTCAGCCTCGGCCTCATCTGGACCATTATCTTGCGCTTCCAGGTATGCTGCCTTGTAATTTACATCGAATTAACTAATAACATTAGAATTATTACAATGACACTGATGGTGATAATAGTAAAACAGTTTACTAAATTCTGTTCTGTTATAGTTGTTACAAATTTTACTAATTGTCCTATCGTGTTTCTGCTTCATTTTTTATATTAACATCTTTTACCTGTTCCATTGTATATAAAACATTTTCCCTATCGAAAATACTTTCCACATGTTGAATGTGCAGTCTTTATATGATGTTTCATTGACTGAAATAATCTATTTGTCTTTGACAAATCTCATCTTGAGAGAAGACCTGTGCCAAACACTAGGACAACAAGAGTTGATGATGATGGTGATGTTGACGCATATAGTTATGCCTGTAATGTATTTTTGTTATTTGTATATTGTTATTAATTTATTAACGATTATAAAACAAAAAGTGTGTAGTCAGCAGTAACAACAAAAGCAACAAAAAGTAGTAGGGCAGGTAGTCAAGTTTGTAAGGATACAGACATTTGACACTATGCACTCTATATCTATTCTCTAACTATATCCCGTACCCTAACTAAGCTAATTCCGTTATGTTAACTGTACACATTGAACTTTTCCAGATTCAAGACATAACAATCGAGGAGACTGACAACAAGGAGACGAAGTCGGCTAAGGACGCGCTGCTGCTGTGGTGTCAGATGAAGACGGCCGGCTACAACAACGTAAACGTGCGCAACTTCACTACGTCGTGGCGCGATGGCCTCGCCTTCAACGCTATCATCCACAAGCACCGCCCCGACCTCATACAATTCGAGAAACTGCATCGCAGCAACCCGATACATAACCTGAACAATGCGTTCAACGTGGCCGAGGAGAAGCTCGGCCTTACGAAACTCCTCGATGCTGAAGGTATGAGTCGCTTTGTTATCAGCCTCTCTTGATCCTCTGCTGGAAATAGGCCGCCCAAAAGGTAGTTTTTGCCCATAATCCCTAGGGTGGCGCCCAACCAGCACGAGTTTGAGTACGATGTTTCATCCCTTATTTTACTCCTTGAGTGAGATTCATTTGAAGGAGGGATTCCATGTGGTCTGTACTTTTCCAATTATAATATCACAATGAACGTTGGGGCGGTTCATATGATGTCAAGGAAGTGAGTGTACAAACAATTTCAATTTTATAACCGGAATAAGGGATATTAGAAATTATGAAAAATATTACTTATTATTTTCAATGATTGTTAACAAATTTACTGTGTTTACACTTCAGATATTGCCGTGGAGCACCCTGACGAGAAGTCGATCATCACCTACGTGGTGACGTACTACCACTACTTCAGCAAGCTGAAGCAGGAGACGGTTCAAGGCAAGAGGATCGGCAAGGTGGTCGGCATCGCCATGGAGAACGAGAAAATGATGCAGGAATACGAATCGCTCACCAGGTATGCGAAACGGAGAACATCTTTTGTATGAGATGAGATGGACCCATATATGATATTTGGTTGATAGAAAGTGGTTAAGATAAATGATGCTAATATACTGTAAGTGAAAGACTACTGTATGCACATTGTTTTAAATTGCACTAGTAGCGACTGATTGCTGCCGTTACAGTTATGTACGGCTTAGACCATACATCTTTAATTTATTACGAATGATAAAGTAGTTAAAACACCGGAATTCAAATTATCTCTTCGAATCTGTTTATTTAAGATACTGTAACCTTAATCATAAGAACACTTTTGGTCACCACTGTACCCGTCATAAAACCGTTGTGCGTGATTGTAAGGCAACGAGCTGCAGCCGCTGCTGAACAGACCCGATGACCTCTGATATAGTTTACAAGGACGCTTCCCGAGCGGTACAATAACAAACAGATTATGTTACTATATTATAGTAATTAGATACTATCGGAATGATTATTTAATGTTTTCGTTTTAACTTAAACGTTTTTAACGTTGTTAGGAATTGCAGTTAATAAGCTACATGCATATAAAGAGGTAGCTATTTATATACAATTTTATATAGTTTTCGAGACTAGCGTATGAAGAGAGTATACGTAGAAGAAGCATGTTATGTTTATAAAAATGTAGGAATTTGGTGCTCTTTCCTTACTGCATAACGGACCTGACTTGATGGTGTGATAATAAAAATAATAGTGTAGAATTTGTTCTTCCTTTTTTATTAAAAGTACCCTATAATTGTCCTCAGCGACCTGTTACAATGGATCGAGCGTACCATCGAAGCGCTCGGCGACCGAACATTCGCGAATTCTCTGGAAGGAGTTCGCCAGCAGCTCATCCAGTTTGCCAACTACCGTACCGTCGAGAAACCGCCCAAGTTAGTTATACACACGCTATATAGAAAAGTCATTGAAAGTTAGTAATATTAGTTTAATCAAACGCTATTTGATGATCTATAACGAAGGCTATTTATTATATTTATTGGTCGTGGGTATACGAAAAGTTTATTGGGGAATTTCGATGTTCTATTGTAATCTTTATTTGATACGCTACATTCTAACAAGTTGTATAAAAATAAATAGTGTTGTAGTAGTTAATAAATTTATAAAAATAAATATATTAGAGATACATTGCGTAAAATTTTAGTTAAAAGTACAAAAAGTTAAAAGTTAGTTAAAAGTACATTTTAGTTAAAAGTGTCTCTAACATTTAATCACCTACATATTTTAAAGTAAATTAATAACGTTAATTAGAAAATATATAAATTTAAAATATGGAAGTACAGGAATAATAATGAGTTGTTGAATATGTTAGTTAAGATGTTGATAAATAATGAAGAGGTAACCGATGGTGTGCGTGCGGCAGGTTCGTGGAGAAGGGCAACGTGGAGGTGGTGCTGTTCACGCTGCAGTCGCGCATGCGCGCCGCCAACCAGCGGCCGTACGTGCCGCGCGACGGCCGCCTGATACACGACATCAACCGCGCCTGGGAGCGCCTCGAGAAGGCCGAGCACGAGCGCGAGCTGGCGCTGCGCGAGGAGCTCATCCGCCAGGAGAAGCTCGAGCAGCTCGCCGCCAGGTCTCTCATCTCTCTCATCTCTCGCTCCTCCACTGTGCACCCTCCTCGTCCACCTATTGTCTTGTACGACTGGACTCCAGTAGTGCGACTAGTAGAAGGGCGTTCTATGCTACGATTGTCAAAATGCACTTTCCATTACATTACATAATATACTTAAATGTTTATTAATTTTACAGTTTTACGACTACTAGAATTATGTATTTTTTTCATTTTTATTGATTTATATTTTATTGTATCTTCTAAAATTTCGGTTGTTTGTTTGAAAGGTGATTTTAAAACTCAGTGGGATCTTATAATTATTAATCATTAGTGGCGGTATGAAATTAATAGATAACATCAATCAATGTAATGATATAAATATTAAATACATATTTTTTAGTTATTTATAACCTTTAATTATATTCCAACTTGTAATATTCCAGGTTCAACCGCAAAGCTCAGATGCGAGAGACGTGGCTGTCAGAGAACCAGCGGTTGGTGAGCCAGGACAACTTCGGCTTCGATCTGGCCGCGGTGGAGGCGGCCGCCAAGAAGCACGAGGCCATCGAGACCGACATCTTCGCGTACGAGGAGCGCGTGCAGGCCGTCGTGGCCGTCTGCTCCGAGTTGCAGGCCGAGAGGTTCGCTCGTTAACTTAATATTGTCTGTAGTTTAATCAAAGTAACATTTACGATGTAATCACGTCTTTCCCATTCAAAAATGGAAATATCAAGAATGAAAAATGGAAATCCACGAAAAAATCATCCAACGTAGTATAAAGCAATTTAGTAGATATTTCGAAATAGTCCTTATCGATACGTGGTGTTTTCAGTGAAGTACGATAATGGATTATCAAATAGAGAATCCAGATGAGTGGATTAAATGTGAGATGTGGCATTGTGATGTATTAGTATGAAGTATGAGGCGGTGATAGTGGCGCGAGAGGTAGTGACGTGCGTGCGGGCGGCGCAGGTACCACGACATGGAGCGCGTGTGCGCGCGCCGCGACAACGTGCTGCGCCTGTGGGCCTACCTGCTCGACCTGCTGCGCGCCCGCCGCGCGCGCCTCGAGCTCTCGCTGCACCTGCAGCAGAACTTCCAGGTCGCACACTCACTCACTCACTCACCAAACTCTCTCTCTCTCCTAAAACACTTTTGCTCCTGTAATCAATATTTGTCAATATTTGTAGTTGTGTTATAAGGTATTAAGCGGCAATGGCACTAGTATAACAAAATGTTTCCAGATGATTTATCTTAATGTTATGTAAAAAATTAACATAGTAAAAATTATAAAAATACGTAATTGTACTACAAAAAAGTATGTAAATATGGTTTACATTTTTATTTGTCCTTGCAACAATGTATAAAACTACAACACGTAGATGCTTATGATAAAAGCAGTTAACATTGTGATGCCAACAAATTCTGATCCATCACAAATTAAAATACAAATATTTGTCCATGACATAAAACTTTGTTCCCGCCAGAATTCAAACCCAGATCTACGGTACATTACCAGTGGCGCTCTCAGGGTCACTACGCCCGCGCTTACTGTTCTTCACGATACTTATGCTTACACTGTAATAGTTATTGTGATAAAGTAACAATTATCCAATATCATATATCGAGTATCAGTGAATAAGACTGTAATATTTCGCTCGCAACACAACCTCGCTAAGAAAATCTAGTATTTTAATGCCGTTAGGATGTTATGTCATGCTACTTCGACCTTTGAATATGTATTGAAAAATTCATATACATAGAAACATTGTAAGCTAATTTTCGATTTATGTAATTGTTAAAATCCTTTACTGATTACTTGTATTTCTCATTAACAGGAGATGCTGTATATCCTGAATTCGATGGAGGAGATCAAGCTACGCTTGCTGACGGACGACTACGGCAAACATCTAATGGGTGTGGAGGACTTGTTGCAGAAGCATGCTCTTGTCGAGGCGGATATCAATGTGCTCGGAGAACGCGTCAAGGTCGAACATCACTATATTATTATAAAATTAGATTATTATAATATGAGAAACTATTGAAGTAGAGTTGAAGATAATGAGATACAACGTAAAGTGATTTTCGTTTTCATATTATTTTGACATCCCTATTATTTACACGTAAATTCTTCTTCTTCTAAATTTATTGCTGTGGTTGTACAGTATACATGCATATTTTTGCAATGTGTTGTTACACATAATATAAATGTTTTCTGATTTGTGCTCTAACTTGAACACTAAGTTTTTAAATTGTGATCAGTACAGAATCTCTAAATTAACTGTAAAACGAGCTCATCGTGGTTTGCGCGCAGGTGGTGGTGGGGCAGTCGCAGCGCTTCCTGGAGGTGGAGGAGGACGGCTACCGGCCGTGCGACCCCGCCATCACCGTGGAGCGCATCCAGCAGCTGGAGAACGCATACGCCGAGCTCGTGCACCTGGCAGTCGAGCGCAGGTACTTGCATACAGAACTATATTCTATTTTGTTGGAGCATTAACAAAGGCAAAAAAAAGGGTTTTATTAACAAAAGGTTTTTGAAGGTCCACAAAGAACTCACCTTCTAAGCAAATTATTATAGGCAACGCCTACCGAATACCTTTAAATGGCCCATGAGTCTGTGTGGCTGGCAAAATATATAAAACTTTTTCATTCAGAAAAATCTATACAAATAAACGTGTTTCTTGCAGGAAGCGTTTGGAAGACAGCCGCAAGTTATGGCAATTCTACTGGGACATGGCGGATGAGGAGAACTGGATCAAGGAGAAGGAACAGATTGTTTCCGTGGACGACATCGGTCACGATCTCACCACTGGTATGTGACTAATGCAATAAATGATGTGCGATGTTGCCACCTTTTTCACATCTCACTGCTCAGCGCGGGTCCTTGTCGCCACAGCGAAAATCTAGGAACATACTTCATTACCATGATATAGTGCCAATTGATGGAAGTACAGGTTTTTGGCCTGTCTGTGGAAATTACCATACCATTGGTAAAATCGACGACTTCGTCTACGCTCATCGATTGTTATATTGTGATAATAAACGAGTATCAATTGTTTCACTAGCTTCTCGAAGCATGGAAGGACTCATGGAATTCTACTACTCTCGATGACACAACTAAGTACCGACTGCACATCGGTCATTTCAGTTTACAGTTTGCTAGTAATCTGCAACCGCAACAGCGTTGCGAGCATTTCGTTTATATAATCATGGATGTTTTACTAATTTTTAAAAGTAAAAAATATGAATTGTTTAGCTGGTATGTTAATCGTGTTGCGTGGTGTGGCAGTGTACCTCCTGCAGTCGAAGCACAAGGCGCTGGAGGAGGACGTGGCGGCGCACGAGCCGCAGCTGATGGACGTGGCGGCCGTCGGCGACGAGCTCGTCTCGCACGGACACTTCGGCGCCGACCGCATACAGGTACGTCATACCCTCGCCGCACCACCGCTACCCATCCATACTGCTCATAATTAATGTGCCCTGTCTTGTTGTAAGTGGAACTTGAATTGCGCAACTGATTATTGATTTGTGTTATAAGACTTATTTTTAAGCGTTAGAGACGTGCATAGCATAACAGAACGCCTTAGTTTCTAATACATTATACTATGAAACGTCAGGAGCGGCTACGCGACATCTTGTCGCAGTGGAACCACCTTCTGGACGTGGCGGCGCTGCGCAAGCACCGTTTGGAGGCCGCCGTGCAGTACCACCAGCTGTTCGCTGACGCTGACGACATTGACAATTGGATGCTGGACACGCTGCGGTTTGTATTTATGAACGTTTTATTCTAGTTATTAACCTGTTTAATGCGAACAACAACCATAGTTTTAATTTGTTTAAAGTAGTTGAATCACTGAGTCAGACAACCAGTAATTTTACTGTATTGATTAAAGTGAAAAGAAATAAATTCTTATTTTGTATATTTTCACCACCCTCGTTCTATAAAATGCTTAGATTAATCAAATTTTGTCTACTTACAGTTTGGTATCATCAGAGGACACGGGCGTCGACGAGGCGCAAGTACAGAGCCTGCTGAAGAAGCACAAGGACGTGACGGATGAGCTCAAGAATTACGCTAACATCATTCACCAACTCAAGCAACTGGTTAGTGTTGTTGTCTTTGTATGAATTTGATATATGTACATGTAAGTTCAACCAATTTTATAAAAAAAACAATTGTTCTATTGCTGTAATATTCTAGTTACTTTGAAGCGCTCGCTACTTTACAATTGGATTTTAGAAGATATTTTGAAAATGTAGTCAAAAAGGTTAAATAGTGAAGTAGTAAATTTAAAAGATATATAGGAGTAAGTATGTGTGCGCGGCAGGCGGCGCAGCTGTCGGCGGAGGACGCGAACAGCCCCGAGGTGCGCGACCGGCTCGCCACCATCGACGCGCGGCACGGCGAGCTGGCCGAGCTCGCGCGTCTGCGCAAGCAGCGCCTGCTCGACGCGCTCTCGCTCTTCAAGCTGCTGGCCGAGGCCGACGCCGCCGACCAGTGGATCGCCGAGAAGGACCGCATGCTCGACACCATGCTGCCGCCCAAGGACATCGACGACGTCGAGATCATGAAGCACAGGTACGCGCGCTACTCTCTAACGCTGACACTTGATCACCTCTGATCATTTTCGGTTACGAATACATTTGTATAAAATTTAATATTTAATATTGAACCCAACTTGGTTAAGTCGTGCGTTTTAAAAATTACGTTACATGGAGATCCTTAAATTTACCACAATGTATGTGTTTTTGCCTAATTTAAAAATATTTATATTTAGAGGAAAATAACACATACATTAATAACATATCATTTAATTACGAAAGGAAGGAGTCACATTGTTATCATAATATGATATACATATTATGTATGAAGTTTACGACTATAAATATGACTCTAAAATGAGGTTTACGTAAAAACATTAATAATAATGAGGGCCGGGTGGCAGGTACGACGGGTTCGACAAGGAGATGAACGCGAACGCATCGCGCGTGGCCGTGGTGAACCAGCTGGCGCGGCAGCTGATCCACGTGGAGCACCCCGCCGCCGCGCGCATCGCCGCGCGCCAGCAGGCGCTCAACGCCGCCTGGGCCGCGCTGCGCGACAAGGCCGAGGGCAAGAAGGACGAGCTCAAGGCCGCGCAGGGCGTGCACACCTTCCACATCGAGTGCCGCGAGACCGTCTCCTGGATCGAGGACAAGAAGCGCATCCTGCAGCAGACCGATGACCTGGAGATGGACCTCAACGGTACCAAAACTTATTACTTGCATTGGCCTTGATTTTAAATATTTCCGTCCGTGAGTAAGGGAGAGGTACAATAATTTAATAGTTCTGGTTCCAAATGGATAATGTGAAACATGGACTGCCATAAATCATAAAATTCAAAAGACAATTTCGTTTTATTTTTCGGTCTCTTTATATATAATGAGTTTTTTTTTAACTGCGATTTTGCTATTAACAATCTATTTTTAATATTCTTAATTTTTTGTGGTATAATAAGTGTGTATGTAAATAATACTATACATTCGTCGTGCAGGCGTGATGACCCTGCAGCGGCGGCTGTCAGGCATGGAGCGCGACCTGGCCGCCATCCAGGCGCGCATCTCATCACTGGAGAGCGAGGCGGGGGCTATCGAACACGACCACCCCGAGGAGGCCAAGCTCATTCGCGACCGCATCCAACAGATCACAGAGAACTGGGAGCAACTCACGCACATGGTACTCTTCTACTCTCATTTGTACTCTCACCTCTATATAATATTTCTAAGTAACGAATGCAAAATGCAGTGATAGCCTAGTGGTTAAGAATTCAGCCTCTCACTACGGAGGTCTGGGTTCAAATCCATGGCGCGTACCTCTTTACAAAAAGTGCGTTTTAAATTAAATATTACTTGCTAACGGTGAAGGAAAACATCGTGAGGAAACCTGCAAGCACACCTTAGAATTTATAAAAAAAAAAATATTTTCTAAGGTGTGTGAAGTCTGCCAACCCGCACTTGGCCAGCGTG
>DWEC01002442.1:0-11709 GCA_018245735.1 Microceris miodesmiata
GAGCGACGCGGAGAGGGGGGTGTAGCTCTACGATAATATCGTCGTGTAATAATACTTTTTAAATACTATTTCATTTTATTTTATTTTAAGGATAATATTTTGGTTCTAATAATTTCACACTTTCAAAGTTCTAAATAAAAGTCCGCGACGGCATATTATGTCTAGCTTTTAACGTTAACACTATAACCATTTTTTGTGGAGGACCAACGCGAGCGAAGCCGCGCGCAAAAGCTAGTAATAGATACAAGTCTAATCTCGTGACAAAATTGTTTGCGAAAATTTCGCCTCAACTGTTTACGGGGCAAATTACTTTCCAAGTCTGTGTTCTTTTTGTAGACATAATTATTTACCAAATTTTGTACAGAAAAATAATTAGTAAAAAAAATTAACCAAGAAACGTTATAACAGATTAGTCATCATTATACTTCTATAAAGCGTAACGGCGTATAGAAATAATGTTGTTATATCAAAATAAAGTTTTCTTTTAATA
The DNA here is from genome assembly GCA_018245735.1 of Microceris miodesmiata. NCBI lineage: Eukaryota > Metazoa > Arthropoda > Insecta > Lepidoptera > Hesperiidae > Microceris > Microceris miodesmiata. The sequence continues at coordinate 491 of DWEC01002442.1, forward strand.
ATTCTATTTGATTACATGACATCACGATACATGATCACATATTAAGAGTTTAGAGAAAATAATTGAGAATTAGTCACAACTAATATTAGTACATTTAATTGTGAAACTAATTTAAATTCACAGGCATGTTTATTCAGATGGTACCTGCTATGAAAGGACAGCATGACGATTGTAGGCGAAACGGCGCTGATTGTAGCAGTTCGCCCGTAACTTTTACAAGGTACACTTGAGTTTAATATCTAGTTGCCATGGATCAAAAACAAGCTTTTATAATTGTTCTATTAGCTGCTTTCATCCATTATGCAGGCTGTTACAAAAGTAAGTACAGTTTACCATTTCAATAAATACATTCTAAAATATTGACATAAACGGGAAAATTTCGCCTTCGTAAACCTATAATAGGAAAATTTTAACTGTTGAATCTTTGGTTCTTTTCTATTGTTCAGACATGCTTGAAACGAACAATATAACAAAGCCTCAAATTACTGCTATGGTATTTTTATGGCATCTATTGCATTCATCGTCGCCATTATTCTATTAACCATCTTTGGAAATAAGGCGCCTGTTTAACTAGCTAGGCACGAGATCCTCGTCGAACTCTCTGTGCATGATCATCTTACAAAAGATGTTATTACATCGGTGTATGTGCTAACTTTAGAAAAATAAACGATGTCAAATTTCGGATTTCCAGCCCGAAATCAAAATTACTCTTTCTCCTACCATTTAGTCAGTTCGCCTAGCTTGCCTTACTCGCTCTGCTAGCAAAATTAACGGCAGACCAAATAACCATGGAGCTATTGCTTAGTTAAAAATACAATTATTATATATACGAAATATTTACAGTATATTTAAGAATTGTTAGAAAGTAAATAAAATAATTAAATTTAAGAAAAAAATTACCGTATTACAGCCCAAATAGAATATGCTCATAAAAAAAATTACGGCGTTCCCGAAAGCGCTTTATTATTAAACTGACTGTAGCCGGCCCTTCGCTAAAGGTAAACCTTTAGCTAAAAATATATAACACTACAATATTTACGATAAAATAACAAATAAGAGATTATTTTCGCTGTATCGTTAATATTTGTTTTATAATTTTATGATTCTCACGCAATTTGTTTATCATTCAACCCTTTTATAGTTCGGCTGTTAGATACGGCTCTCTTCACATAATAAGAAGGGGTGTCTTTGCCACGTCTGTCACGTTTGCCATAGTCTGCCAGAGTCTGCCATGACGGCTAAGTGCTAGTTCGCAGACTCTAAATATTTTTGGGAAAAATATGAAAAACTTTAAGATGCGCAAATTTCCTCACAATATTTTCGTTCACCTTTGCACCAGTGATATTTAATCTTAAAAAGCATAGGAGTTATCAATATTACTTATAAATAATAATCATTTTTGCCGGCTTCATTTTGTTTTATAGCTGCGCCTGAAATAATTTCATATTCAAATACTTATATTTGTTCCAGGCACTTGACATATTCCCACAGTATCGACAGTATCTTTTACTTATATTGAGATGAAAATAGATTATTAACATTCCAAACGTCAAAACGCCAATGAATTTAGTCTCAGAATAATTGTTGCTTAAACTAAGCTTCTTACGAAATATACAAGTATAGTTAAAAAACATCTCTTTTTTAAGTATATTTCGTTCGTCTCTCTTTATCTCTTCTTTAAGTATATTTCGATTTTTCAGGGGATCGTCTGATCGCCCGAACGATCAGCAGTACGGAGAGTCCGATATTTCAAAAATACTTTCTTTAAAGATCTACTGTGGGTTTTGATGCTGTTATTAGAATTAGTAGTGTGTACAGTTTGCTAAAAATATATATATCATTAATATTTTATATATCTACATCACCGTTTTATTGTATCACATATACCTATGTATTCGCAGATATACTTATTTCTTTTATGTACATATACATATATTAAATAATAATATAAATGTATGAAACAAAAATGTGTATGTATTTTTAATACCACTTTAATATAGGAAAAGGAAATTACAGTTTAATTTGAATCCCTAAATAACTATCTATTGCCTTACTCCGATGACATTATATGTATATAAATATACATTAACGAGAATGACGTACATAGCAAACACAGTTGTTCAAATTATGATACAAAAACTATATACTGCACTAAATTAACATAGTTTTAAATAGTTGGTACCAAGACGTGTTGTTTTGCATACAGTATTTTTGTTATAAGTACCTGCCGAATATCTAATAACAATAAATAGTAATAGTAAATAATAGTTAATAGTAAATAGTTAATAATACAGTTAATAGTAAATAATACAGTAAATAGTAATAATCGACCATCGACCATTATAATTCCTCTGTTGGAATATGGGTCTCCTCTCATATTGACAGGGTTAAGACCATAGTCTGACATGCTGGCCAAGTGCGGGTTGGCAGACTTCACACACCTTAGATGTGTAGGTTTTCTCACGATGTTTTCCTTCAATGTTGGAGTGAGGGGCTGAATTCTTAACCACTTGACTATCACTGCTGTCAATCAATATCTAGTGACATTTAACTTTTAAAACGATCCTGTGCGTGCGTAAGTACGCGCGTGCTTGCGTGTGTACGTGCGTGTGTGCGTTCGTGTGTGCTTGCACGCGTGGGTGTGTACTTATACTTAGGATTGTATTAAAAGTGTTAATACTTAGACCGTGTTACAACACGTCACTGTCAAAAGTATACATAGTATTAAATTTATTAGTATTAAAATATCAAGCAGATGTTGCTTATAAGCCTTCCGGCTGATAATGCTCATCAGCTCCTTATGAGACTTCCGGGTGTTAATATAGTACATAAATTAATTTACGTTGACTGAATTGTGCCAAACTTTTACTAGTAACATCCACTTAACATTTTTAACTCTTGTATTGACAATTTGTTAAACAAAACAAACACTGTTAATTCAGTTACTGTTACAAACTACCCGGTGTTTACAATTACAAGGAGTTATTAAAACAATTTTAAATGAATACAAAGGCAGACTTTGCCAAAGCGAAAATTTATTCATCCCAACCTTTGAGTTACGAGTACTGAGAGTTTTTGAAATAGTTGGCTTGGAAATATGGTACAGAGAAATAATCCGTATGTTATTAAAAGTAGCTATTTTATTTAACATTTTTAGTTATTTGCGCCTACTTTAAAAGTAACAGCAATAAAGTAAAAGTATGAAATAGCTAACTCACTACACAAATGTTATTTTTTGAGTACCAAAAGAAATCAGAGGACTAATAAATCATCTGTATCTCCCTTTTCAAGTGCGATATTTTATCAGGGACAATATTTTTTGGCAAATGACAGTTGCGCCTTAAAGAAATATTGCCGCAATTATATTGAAGTATCGGAATTCAATGTAAGTAGCAGGTAATTTAATCTTGGCGTTAATGTTTATACAAAGTTGCAACGATATAATAATATTATTAAATAAGAGAACAACTGATTATATTAAATAAGACATTACAAAATTTCTGCATTGTTTGGTTTTAAAATAAAGTCTTGCTATCCTGTCCTATCCTATCCTGATACTGGACCGAAATACTTGTACTAGCATACACATATCTATGTACTTAGCCTGCTCTTATCGTGTTAATCCTGTTAATCCTAGTAGTAATAATCCATCAGTGATTAATCCTATAGTGATAAGTAGCAAGCCTAAATTGATAAATATTAAAAAAAAATAAAAGCAGCAAAATTTAAAGCCGATTTTGCAGTTAAATGATACAGTATTGCACTCTCTGATAACTACAACGTAGTAGATAGAAGAAGACGGGTCAGCTCGGACAGCGTGACTGGCAAATGTACAGTATATTCACTGGGAATGCGCAGTGACTTTTGTCATTCGTACCCCGCATTTCATTTATTGTGCAAATTTAATTCCATGTCCATACTTATCCAACTAAATAGAATGTTCTAGTAACTTCTGAATATTCCTTGCTTATGAACATTTACTCATACCTACTCAAATTAGAAGTTCACTTAAAGATATAAGATATGGGTTATCGTATTCTCATATTTAACTGAATTGAACCAAATGTACCTCTAACCTCACATCGAACATTTTAATGACTTCGAAAATTTTACAGTTTTACCATAGTATGAAAAGGCTTATAATATTCATATTTTGCCTCAAGTTATGTAACTCTCTGCAAGTCAAATAGAAAAATTTTGCGCACTAAACTTTCCACCCACACTAAAGGGACTAGTAATATTTTCACATAAACATATTGAACCGATGTTCAAAGTTCAGATACAAATTACCTGTACATATATAAATCTCCAAAAGACTTATATTCTTACGTGTTTTTCCCGCTGTTGTTGCTTGTTTGAGAATAATATTAACATTAAGTAGAATTACGTAACAGACACAATTGATGGTTTTTTTATTGGATGGTTGATTTTACGGTGTACGCAGAGAGCACAGTGCAAAATATATTTTATGTAACTTAACATGTTTATTTTATAATTATCACTTTCTCCATTCCTGGACACCGCTGTTGGAGAACTGGACAAAGGATCCTTAAAGTGATAATGCCTTCGTCCAAACATTTGTGAACAGCAAACTTGTGAACATTCTGATACAGCTATTCTACCGCAAAACAGCAATTTATTTTCCTGTAAAGCTGCTTCGAAAACCGGAAAACGGTGCCTTACTGATACGAATTATAATTTACTTCCCAGAAGCAGCTTCCGCTCTTTGAATTGTTTCGGATTTAAAAGCCTACGTGAAGATAGACACGTGTCTAGTGAAGCGCGAGCACATAAAATCAGGACACCTCCATTCTGTAAAAAAAGACATACAAGCCCCCAACCGGCAGTTTTTTATCTTGATATTATGATAGAATGAAGATGTTGTAACACGGTATTAATATGTGATATAAATATAAGCAGTGTAAAATTAAATAGATTAAGTTTTAAAAAAATTATACGTTGCACTACTAGTATTTTTCTTTTCATTATAGTGACTCACTGTTGCTTCATTCGGTTAACATTATTATAGAAATTAAATATTTATGTTCATATTTCCACACAGAATATACTTGTCTTTTAGGTGACAAACGAACAGTAGTAGGCAAGAACGTACGCACCTAGATATTGGGCTATTCAAAGCTAATCATTAACATATCTTTCAGTCAGAGATTGAATTTTCAATATTTAATCTTTTTCATCGACTTCGTCACGCCAGATCTTTTACAACGTAGACAGAGAACATCTAGCGACAAATGTCTCTGTCCTTACTCACTTGACTGGCTTTTTTACATTTTAAGTAATGACAAATTGTGCACCATCAATAATTACTAAATCTATAACTACATCACTAATCACTAATTAATAACAGCGTTACTCATATTACAATACTGATCTAATTATGGAATGTAACGCATTAATTTCTAAACGGACACATCCACATTGCATACCATGACAAAACGAAAGTTGTTGAAAACCGTGTTTTAAAATATTCATAGCCGCATCCTTTTTCGTGAATCCACATACAATTTACGCTGAGCGGGAGAAAAAAGTGGCTTGCAGACGGCGGACCGAAGCTAGAAATGGTTTCAGAAATACATTTCGCTATCCACTCGCCAATTCTCACTTTGTGACTGGCCATCTACTTAGATTCGTTTGTACGTATAAAGCCGTAAATATGTTATTTGAAGTCCTTTTTCTATGCTTATCTTCTGAACTACATTTGTATTTTAAAATAGCTTGTTGTATTCGCGGGAATTGCATGGACTTTACGAGTAAGTTAGAATCAGTTTTTTTTAAATGGTGACTGTATTACAACTAAATAAAAAATCTTAGATTCTAATTTAATTAAACCTCATTTTATTAAATGTTTTAAAGTAAACATCCAACATTTCCCGCCACATATGGCTTGGACCGTGGCAACCAAGGTCCTAATAGATGCAAGCCGCCCAGATGAAATGCTCACAGCGACATAGCGAGGCGTCACGAACAAAATGTGCTAGTGTCGCACGCCTTGACATGGAGATTGAAGCTGTTGCCAATATTGCGGTACATGTATTAGGTACCTATTCAACACACTAAAGGAATTGCTACAGTTTTTGTTAAAATGACAACTATGGTGCAGTCAGGTGCTGTACGCACAGAACTGTAAAAGGCCAGTTGGGAAGGTTTCAACGATTCCCACTTTGGGAGCAAGCTTTCGATTTCCTGATACTTCTTTCTCACTTTACTTTTTTATCAAACATCACTGGCTAGGACGATGAATGAAAACATTAAAGCCATACTAAGTAGAGGTTTTGGCAACAAATTCTTAGACTTATGTAGACTACCACTCCGCAGCTAACCAGCGTGATAGACTGTGGCTTATGCATTCTTACTACGACAGACAATCTGTGTTCGACAGTTGAATGATAAAAAGATTCGTAACAATTATGATGATGCAAAATGTTCAGGCTATCTTCTACTTTACATAATAATGTACATTATTTCAATGAACTAAAAGGGTGTGTAATTCATAAATGTAAACGTATTAACGTGTTTATTTCGTCACACGTACGTGTCGGATGTCCGTAGGGGTCAATTTGTCATGCGAGCAGATCAGAGCGTTCGTGGATGGCCACAACTTTCGGCGGCAGATGGTCGCCCATGGGGTGGTGTTGGGGCAGCCCGCCGCCGAAGACATGTTGTACATGGTATGTACTTGATATGCTAATATTACAATCCTCACTTTACGAATACCTACATTGCCTTTATTGTAGTTTAATATTGCTTAATATAGCTGTACTATTCGTTTGATATTGCTTGATAACTCGCTGTACTTGTAGTTTAATATTGGTTGATATGTAGTTTTAAGCTTATATAACACAATTAATTTCGTATTTCTATTTTGTATTTAATTGTTTTACATACCACTATATGTAAACTAATTATGTGAAGTTATATTCACATATAATATTTAACACAAATTGGTCAACCAAAAGTGTTAACGTTGAAACTTTTATTCTAAATTTTTAATCAGCAGAATATTTCATTAATGTTGTAATAATTTTTATCATAAAACATCAATAGTACAGTGGCACGATCCTATATATTTTGTTTAATTTCTTTGACTATTTAATTTAATATAAGCGAAAGTATTTTATAAGCCCTAGTAGTGGTATATTTAGTGTTTTATAAATATTAGTCACTAGATTTTAGCTTGGAATCTGGCTGCACCTTTATTCGGGTTAATATTAAGTAGACAATGTTTATCATCATTAGTTTTATACGTACATACTTGCAAAGATGGAAGTGCTTGCTGCGAGCACTTTGCTACATTGAAAGCGGGGATATATTTAATGTTAGTATGTGAGATGAGGAATGATGAGCGTGTATAAAATATTAATATTTTATGCATCATGCAGTAGAGGCGGCGTGTGATCGTAGCTATGCTGAGTGTTACTTGCAATCACGGTAATATTTCATTGCTACTCAAGTAGCTATCACCTACATAAATGGATGCAAAACAGAAAATAAGATTAAATAATTATGTATGAATGTTACTTGCTATGTTTATATTCGAATTACTCTTTGTAAAGATGACTAGGTCGTCATTATGCCAACAAGTAACAATGGATATTAGTAAAGTTACTTATATTGCATCTATTTTATGGTTTTTTTTAAATAAGTATAGATCGCAGTTCGGTTGAAGCGTAGACAAATTGGTAATGTTCCATCGAAAATGTTTATACAGTCTGTGGACACATACCTGTTTAAACAAACATTTCAGAATCTTGACGATAATGATTTAATCTTTATTAATGCCGTGCAAATACATCAACGAGAAGCGTGTTTGTAGGATTCCAGGTTCGTAGTTCGTTCAGGTAGCAACATAATAATCGATCAGAGTACCTAATATTATGTATAGAAAGAGTTTATAAACAGGGAAGTGACAAAAACTGCTTTGTCTAGACAAAATGCTTCTGAAATGGAGACTTAGGACCGCCGTTGGAGTTTAGTATGGAAATATCTAGAACCTTGCGAAATTATATGAGCTACCTAGAATGCTTTTAAACTCAAGTCCTAACCTTGTACAGAAAGATGAACAGAATAGAATGCCTTCGTTTGAATTTCATCACGAACAACATTTACAATAAATATTTACTAATTCTAACGCAATGAAAAATAGTACGAGAGCTTAGAAAATAGTATAACATAATTAAAAGATACTAATTTGATTCTTTTAATTCTTCCGGTAACCACGTTATTTACATGCAACGAACAATTTAACTTACTATATTTAATGTACCTATACGTAAACATGGGTTAGTAATATATGAGAGCAATATGCTGGTACCTAGTTTGTTATTATGGAGAGTCAGCCCCTCACTCGAGATAGTTGACGGTAATTTATGCAAATATGCTTGATCCCAGGGAATTATCACAGACAGTTCCACATAACAGTGTTATGATACTTGACAAACAAGCGCCTATATTGTACTTAATATATCAAACAGTTTGATAGTGTTCTGATATTGTCTTCTACGCTCAAATATTTTATTTGATTTAACGCTGATAAATTTTCTCTTCGCATCTAAACATACAATTATATATTGTCATATGTTACATTTGTTAAATATTTGATCACATTTATTTGTAGTGTTGGGATGAGGAGTTAGCTGAAAAAGCGGCGAAGTGGTCGGAGAATGGAATTTTTGGTCACAACCCCAATAAAACAATAGGTATTAAAACTTAATTTATTATTAAACAATTCGCTAAGTTGAACACTATATCCAAGATACATGCCTAGGAACACCGCCACTACACTGTAATGCAATAATTCTGGCCCCGCTGTGTTTTTGCATGAAGTAATTTTTAGACATATTACAGTGGAACACTAGGTGATTCATTTCATGTGTATTTCGGAGTGACCTTAGACCATTCCTTAGTCCTATTTGCAAGTGGTTTGCAATTAATTATAAGAGTCGGTTACAGCAGTCACCTTTCAGAAATATTCAAGGTTATAAAAGCTTTGGAATTTGTAGCTGGTAACAAAATATGTTTTTTATCCGAGAGCAGTATAATTGAAATTTATTACATTTCATTTTCTAGGTTCGAATCGCTGGAGTCAAGTCGGTGAAAATGTTTACTCCGCAAAGTTCCATGGTACTGGTTTTCTGGCCAATGTGGACATCCTTCCGAATATAGAAGAAGCCCTGGACTCTTGGTTTAATGAGCATAATGATTACGGGTTCATCCCATTTAAACTCGGGACAAAGAAACCTATAGGTCACTACACGCAGGTAAAGCACAATATTGTGTCCGTCCCATTATTACAGTTGTTTGACCTTGTCGAAGGACCTTAAATCCGCTTAAATATTCATGAGAACCGATTTGCGTAGAATGCTCTCCTAGGTACAAGTGAACATTCACGCGAATTATTCAGAGATTCGGCAGTTGTTGTGTAATATTATAATATGTGGCTCATACTATTGTAAAAAGTAGTGCCCTTTAAATGGTAATAGGCTTAGCCCTGTTTCCATAGAACTTGTAACATACTCGTAAATGTTGAATCGTGGAAGAGCTCCACTACCTACCCTTTCGGTAGAGTTAAGTGTTGATAATATGTTACTATTGTAAAAGTAATATACCATATTTTTATTGACAATTATCCAAAAATACAAAACAGAAATTCCAACTTTTTGTAGAATGTTCACCGAAAGCGTGTTCAGTGTTTTCTGTTTACTTTTTACTTCGGCGATAACGATCCAATTAGCCACAATAATAATGAGTGTAAAAGATTTCGCACAGATCTCAAAGAGGAAAAGGGACCGAAACTCAACTAAAAGTGAAAAAACATTGAGGCACTCATATTTTAATTGGACGAAATGATATAATCTTTTTATAAGCATTTTTATGCTGAGTTCCAATTAAAGTAACGCGAATATCAGAAAGAAAGAGTTCTCTTTTTTCTTTAATATTGCCTTGAACTCATTTTGCACGAATTATCAATAACAGATATTGTAGATGAACAATAGAGAATATACCTACGTAGATATGTTTTATACACAATAAATTCAGTTGCCCCCAATTAAATCGAAGTTGAAACTATCAATTAAATGTTCCACATCAAATTGATCATGTAGTAAGTTTCATATTGGTAACATCAGTAAACAAAAATATAAATTTCAGATGGTGTGGGCCAAAACAAATCGTGTAGGATGTGGGATTTCTCAAAAGAAGCAGGGTGGCGAGACACATACATTGTTCGTATGTAACTACGGACCCACGTAAGTTTAAAATGTGTCACTAAAGTATTGTAGCTTCTTTTTATTACCAAATTCCTTTCAACTTTTATTAAATAGCAGCATTGAAAAGCTTTCAAGGGATTCCAGGGTCTCCTTGCTTGCAAGTGACTTTTAGCATCTGGTCGAGCTTAACGATAGAGATGCAATTAGATGCCAACTAGACGTCTTTAACGGATTGATTTTAAGTATCTAATATTAGGTTACGCTCAATCTACCTAAATAATTAAGTGGGACTGAAAGTAATATTAGATCTAAATGACAAACAGTAACAATTATTTGAATTCATTGTGGGACTAATGACCACGATCCTTGTAATGATCGTTCCCTATATTTTTATTGGTTTGATATTTGAATTATGTTGCTATTATTTTTCGATCTTATTTCATATATAATACGGAGATAATGAAAATTTTAATTGTTTTATTTCAGTGGCAATTATTTTGACCAGTTGCCGTATAAGGTCAGCAAGTTCCCAAGAAATCTTCAGTGTATACAAGGACAATGTGCAAAGCCTTATGGAATAGTCTGCTCATTTTAATTTTATTTCTTCTGAAAATGTATAGAACTTATTATTGTAATCATAAGCATTCATTGCATTTATCTTAGGACTGACTAAAAATATATGTATATATTATCGATTTTTCGAAAACTTTACTGTATGAAATTGTACGGATATGATAAAATAATATGTTTGTGATCCTTCTTTTGAATGTTTTTCATTTCCTACGTTTATCTAACATGCTGACTGTAATTAAATATACAGCAAAAATATAATAATTGATGTTATTATAAATACAGAGATGGCATGTTGGAACCAATTCGTTTTTGGTTCATTCATATATCTTGAGAGGCTATTCTTCTTCTTCTTAGCGTGTCGATGACAAACACGTTTTATAATAAGTCCCTATTAAGGTGGTCCATCGTTTGGAGGCTATT
>DWEC01002443.1:0-11708 GCA_018245735.1 Microceris miodesmiata
TTTATTGAAAACGGTAAGGAAATGAGGAAAACAGCATACACGCTTCCCGCTCGCCGCAAAAGCAATTTCACCCTGCGATTGAAATGTTAACCTCGCACACCTCAGGGTATATTAAAACCACTACCTATTACAACATTTGTATACATAATCCGTTGCCAAACTCTGGTGCTTTATTGCAATTTGACATCAGATTCTCTTAGTCCACTGCTGAACGTAGCTCTTATTCAAGGCGTGCCACATTAGAAGTTTTTATGTTTTAATGCAATTATTTTATATTTTAGTACAGATTAGGGACGGTGGCACTTGCTAGAAATGACAGGTAAATCTCAACTTTTCTGCTCAAGTGCGATGCATGTTATGACGTGGACTCTTTAACACGATTTTTAAGCGTAACGTCCACCATGCCGGATTAACACAATCACAGCAAAGAGTATTAAGTGTGATCTCCGCCGCGACAGACGCCTCAGTGATACGTTTATTAAAAAAAGGTCAAAGGATAATCAGAGTTTCTTGCCTTAAGCGTTCATAATGCTTTAAACGGCTTTAAACTTACTGGAACGTCATACGACTACGGTTCATTCTACGGTACATATCGCATCTTTAGACCGGGACTAGGATGTGCAAGTAAGTACGGGAAACTTGTGATAAAATAGGTCGAAGCGAGTTGATTCCACAGAGGATACTAGAAACATCATAAATTCACATTACTTTTGTATAGCAATGTATAGCAATGAAAGAACAAATAATCATGTACGTGATAGATTACAAATCCTAGGTCAGTGCTGTCCAAACTTTTTTGTCTCTAGCCTATAGTAGAAAACACTGCACAAAATATTTAAAGGATGTATTGTCAGGACCGAAGTTTAAATTGAAACGACTTATATCTTAATCAGCAGATTTGTCCCGAATACGAATTAGGTACTACAAAAAGGTTCTGAGCAGTCGTAATAGACGCAACAAAATTACATTAGCATTAAAACCTGATATTCTTACTTGAAGTTTCTTCGACCTTAAAGTTTCTTCGACCTCAATAGTAGACACATGAAGTTATTGTAACGGTTGTTTAACCTTTTATAACTTAGCAGAGAAACGAAATCAATCTAAAATATTTCTAAAAAAGAATAATTCAACTTATTGTTTATAGTTAACTAACTATTTTATCTGACTACTAAAGTTATTATCTAAGCATAAAATCTTGATAACCGGGAATGTTACAAAGTTGATTACAGTGAAAGGTCACACGACAAATGGTAAATCACCGAGAACTGAGTCTCGAGAAATGAGATGGCAAATGGCAAAAAAAAAACATTTCAAATTAGTTTCAACAACTTATCGCTCAGTTCTAACGACCATTTCTTTCTTTGTGTTCGTAATGAAATGAATTCGTATTTCATTGTTGAAAAGTTTTCCGATACCTTTTGTTATTCGGCCTTTGTGCATTTTCCGCGCTAAGTGGTGAATATAATGGATTCGGCTTCGCGGTTTACATACTTAATGTCAAAGACTTTTTTCTTCTTTTTATTTAGAAATAGACTCGAGTTTGGCTCACCTGATGGGAAGCAAGATACAGCCTAGGATGTACTCGTAGCTCGCTTGTCTAGACAGTGCCTACAAAATGTGGATGGTGGACTGATGGCAGCCTTACACTGTGGACTGATGGCACTAATACATTTAAAACTATCTTCAAACGTACAATAACAAGCTCAGAAGCTCATCAAAGGATCGTGACGACTATTTTGAGCATCAGTTGATCCGATTTCTTTTTCACCCTTGCAATAAGATCAGAAACATTATTAGTGAGACTATGTTCTGGGGCAAATTTTGTATATACATATTTTGTTGACCAGGCAGTTACTTCTACGTATTAATTAAAAAATAACTATGTATTTACCAGTTTTAGACTATTGTATATTAAGACAAAGAACAAATATTCATCTTCATCAAATATTCTTTATGGGTCCATAATATTATCAGGCAGTGTCACTAATGACGAAACCATAGATGAATATGAAATGACAGCAAAAAGCAATGTATCGTGTGAGATTTGCATTTGTAATTGGATAGATTTAGTGCCTCGTCTATCACTATTACAGTTCTAAAGGGCACATAATTAGAATCTTGGTAAATGAATGCACGTATTAATACGATATGTACGTACCCATCGCCAGATATATCCCCATGGCCAGCATTATCAAGAAGGTGCGTACGCCGGGGTGATGACGGGCGTCTCCCACGCAGCCCGGCATGACGATCCTCATTGTTCCTGTTGACGACATGAAATGACTCATTATTATAATACTTAATAATTCAAATATGCAAAAAAAAAAAAACAAAACAAGTTACGGTATATAAGATTGGTGTAAGACATTATATCACTTTCCAATAGCTTCAGTCATTATACATACATATAATTATATTATTATTGTCTTATTCATTATACATTATAAGGCACATATACACTTATACATTTTTATAGTCATCATTCATCACTTTTGGATGACTTACAGACTGTATTAAGTGAGGAGAAAACAGTACGAAGAAGCATCAAATCTCTTTTACGATAAGGAAATCAAATTTTTCCATGTTGCAGTATGGCTGCACTCCGATAATGAACACACGTAACAGCTCATCTTGTGTGGCAGTATCAGAACAAAAGAAAGAAGAGTCAGCCCATCGTGATCTACTTAGAAATCGAGTCTTATAACTATTACATGAGAAATTGTCAGGTAAAAAATTGTCAATATTAAGGCTTTTTGTCCTTTTTTTGGCGTTTTGGATTTATAACATTATACGCTTATATCCATTATTATATAACATTTACCTGACAGTTTTCAAATATGTTTGAAAAACAAGTATACAATTTTGACCAACATTTAAGTGTATTTATTTATTTATTTTTTATACATCTCCTGACAGACACAGATAAGGGAATGACTAATCTCATGATGATGATATTTAGAAAACGAAGGCATATGGGTGCTCCCAGATTAAATACGACTTGGGCTAAGCTGATTATTTACATTTCGACCTCTTGTTTCAATACTTAAGTTTAAATTAAATTATTTTGTGAACATGTACACACAAGAACTCGAACTCCATGTTAAACTTGATCTTCATCAAAGCGTCTTATTTTATGTAATGCAAATTAAGTCATATACCTATATTTAACATAAATTCTAGCTCGCGGTAACTGTATTTCCATAAATATTCATAGTATCACTAAAATGGATCCATCTAAAGTTTATTGAGTTTTAATAAGCTTCGCAACAAGTCAGTAAACTAAATATTTATTCAAATTTGTTATAAGAATCATCTATTGGAAAACTTTGGGTAAAATTATTTTTTTTAGAACGCTTCAAAGCTGTCTACGTAATTATTTAATAATAGTATCGTTAAATAATTGATTTAGATGAGCGGTAGCTTGAACCATCCATGTTAGTTGCTTGAGATTCGAATCTTGAAACGCAGTTCTAACCTTATATAGTCATGTGCTTCTAAGATGAAACAACACTCGACAACTTACAGTAGACATGCTATATATAGATAACACCATATACATCACCATAAAAGACCTGGTATTTTCCAAGGCAAAGGGCTATATAGCTAGCTGTAGTAAATGGCTGCAGGCACAACCTCTGCAAATAATATGCCTTCAGTGGCAAAGGCTCCAGCAAACTATCTATCTAAATAAAAAAGCGCTTTAATTATCCATTGGCTTTTATCTATAACGAACGGTTTACAGATTCAGTAAGTCAATCTAATCAATATTGAATTAGTTCCGGTTATTTCGTATCCAATGGGTACCTTTAGGCACTTATTCGTGAGTTCAGATCAAAACCCTCTAAAACGTGAAAACCGTTGCAACGTTCGACATTTAATTATGTTTTTTACGAACTTTTAAAGCAGAACATTGAAGATTAAACCTTGGGTTATTGCTAGTAAAAGGGATTTATAGTCCGTACTCCCAGGCAGGCCGGCAAATTGTTTAGTTATTTTTGGTGCACATTTAATTTTACAAAAAAGAACAGGAAACATATCGGGAGATAACGTGCTTTAACCAGCTTTCTTGTTGTTCGACACCCACACTGAAAGGATTACTCCTTGACACGCGATTTTGACAATGCTTTCTATACGACCACGTGGTAATTGGCAACGCATTGTGGAACTTCGAGACCGGACAGTAAGTATTCGATATACGGAAAGGGTCGATAGATTTCTAACATATTGTTTAACATGTAATTTAATTTAATGTAATGGTACACAAATGAATATTTTTCCTTTCACGTACGGCATTTCTAGAACCTTTTTGTCAATCCACTGTTGGAACACCACGCCACGTGCGCGTTGGCAGACTTCATTCGCCTTAGAGATTTTTCTCACGCTAAGGTGTACAGGTTTCCCTGCGATGTTATAGAAAATGTTATTGATTCTTGAAACACATATTTTCGTAAAGAGGTGCCATATTTTCAAAGTCATGGACTTTGAACCCCGACCCTCGGAGTGAGAGGCTAAATTCTAACTAGGCTATCACTGCTTACGGTACGTACAACAACAAAGATGTCGCCTAATCCGTATAAAGTTAATATCGGTTCTTATCCGGATATGCGCCGGCGAGCGTTAGCGGACGCGTTATTAGTTCTCGGAAACCTAGTTTGCCCCGAAATGAGTTTTGAGGCTTAGCTTGAGCTGAAACGTTCTAAACTAGCCTAGCTAATATTTCTAGAATATTACGTCTGGATTTTCACAGAAACAAAGCTATACTTGTGAGTTTCAGGCTGAATCAGTTTAGTTCATTTTACGACCTGATAGCATAATATGAAAAAAATATATTATTGACTATTTGTAAATGTCATCATATCATATTTATAAAATTTTGTTCAGTACTTAATAAACTGTACATATCATAAGCACTGCATGATGTCATCATACCTAAAAAGTTCTGAAGACCCTGTAAATATGTGTTCTCAATCTTATATGATATTGCTTATATGATAATACTCAATCGACACAAAACATATTTCATTAAAGTGCATTAACTTACTGTTTTCAAGTACAACAGTAATATGTACAAATTTAATAAGATTTAAAATTGTCGACGTATTTAATATTCGTAAGCGAAACAATATAAAATGTAGAATAATTTAAAGAGAAAACATTTTTCACAGCGGTACTCGCAGCATAAAGATTAAACTTCGTCGTATTTTCGTATATCGCTAGCGAAACTAGGTGCGAGAGAGCATTTCTAAAGTACTTACGAGAAAATTGCATGTTACTCCCACACTTACATTTACAAAATCGCTTAAACATTCGTTTTAAAATTTACACATGGAAGATGTGTAGTTTATAGGGATTTTAACGCGTGAAATGTTTGTGGAATATTAAAAAACGGCCACTACTTTTGTGATGTGCTTGAGTGACATCTAATTAAACACACTGTGATTAACCCATTGTATTGTAGTGATTGGGTTAAAATTTGTCTACCTTTGCTTAGACTAAAGGTGTCTCCATACGAAGTGGCGAGCTCAAATAGTTCAGCCAGCAATCCTGATAAGGACGAGGATATGTGTGGCGGCATATCAATCAGTAAAGACTATAAATTGAATTTAATGTTTATTATAGACACAAATATTAAACTAATTCGGCGTCAATATTTGAGGGTCCTGGTTTGAAAAAAAAATCAATACAAACCTATTTAAAAGAATATGTTTTAGCTTAAATATCACTTGTATTAACTTGAAGGACAAACATAACGAAGAAAACTACAGTTTAGTAGAGCACAGAAACGAATTTATACAAATCTGTTTTTATAGGTTGTTAAAAGTTTAAATTGGACCGCGTTAAACCCCTTTCCACTCCAACAATTTGATAAATGTACATTTCAAAATTAACCGCCAGGTTCTCTTACGTCTCTTCTCTTTCATTGTTTAAGTAATGTATGTAATTACAAATGTAATTTTAAAATACATATGTTATAGATTTACTATTTTTAATTTGCTATTGTCTCTGTTCTCAAAACTCGCTAAGTACGGAATCGCTATCGGGTAAACAGATTTGGAGTGGAGAGCGTACATTGACAAACAGTGTAAGACGCCCGCGGGCGTAACGCTACAAGCTCTTGGGTGCAGCAAAACATAGATAGGGCAAGAAGGCGCTCATTAGAGGAATTATATGTCTAATACGGAACTGTTACAAACTGATGGTAATAGTTGCCCCAATGTTGATTTCTGGCCAGACAGCAAACTGAATCATTTTCACTATAATGAACTATTCGATACATGAAATTCCCTGTAACGAACCGTATCCCAAAATGTTACGAGGTACAGTTCAAATACTTGTTCCGACTTCCAAGTTACATAATCGCCAATTAATTGGTAGTTCCTTCCGTCGGACTGTTTGAGTTCAGTTTTTGTTAACGAGCAATCATTGCCAAACTTTACAATTAACATCGCGATTGGACGTAGACAGTTTAATTATTAATCTTTTAATTAAAATCAACGTTTACCATGAAACCAGTTTAAAATAACATAAAATGTTCTAATGCAACAATGAGCATATTTTTAAATTATTGAAGTCAGTTAAGTGCAATCGTTATAATCTTGGTCGGCTTTCTTAAGGTGACAGATATTGGAGATATCATTGGCAGATCGCAGAATGGCGTGGTCTGTTTAGGCACGAGTAAATGCCTTAGCCACCTATGGTCAGCAATTTAAGCAATCTAAGAAGCTGTCCCATGCAAACCGTAACCCGCGCGCCCAGCTGGTCATTATGTCTGAAAACACTTCAGGGAGACCTACGTCCAGCAGCGAACTTAAATAGCATGATGATGGCAGATGCTGACTGTATCTGGAATATCTGTATAGATGCTATTTCGAAACACCAAAAAAACAGTTTCGAAAAAAAAACAATTACTAACTGACGCTAACTACCCTATCGGTTTCTATTGTTAATACGCAGGAATGGCCGCTTTAACTCTGTATTGGTCTCTCTTCATAAAAAACATGCCTGTAAAATCAAAAAGTATACGAACTATAATCGTAAATACACTGGAACTTTGAATAAGTAATGTATGTTTAAACAGACCGCTTGACCTTCAAACTGTTTTATTTACACACCCCAAAGCTTTACCTCTGACCTGACCTGAGCGGTTTATGAAAGAAAATGACACGCTTCGCTATTAAATGTCTCTCTTGGTATCTCACTTTAGAGTTCTTTACAACATTATAACTTAGCCTCGGTTGAAGGCAGTTTAAGCTTAAGTTAGTTACGTCTTAATAACGCAACCTCATACCTACTCAATTAAAACAAGTCCTTGGTATATCCTCGCTGACTTCTTGACAGACATCTTGTATTGACTTACTTTGTACTTTTGTCCTTACTCTTGTCCTACGTTGAATTTAAATAGGGTTTCAATTTAATTGTTAGCAAAATTACAACTATCTTACTACATTCGTGAAATGTGAACTGAAAGTTAATTTTAATGTGAACTATGGTACTCCAATGTGTGAAATGTTTAATCGTTTGCCATAACGTTATTAGACGACTCTTATATGTATATGCAGATACTACATCTGTATAATTTTAAGATGTTAATATATTTGTTTAGTAACATTATAAAAGCAAACAAAAGACAGTTTAAAAAATGCTATATTGACACAAAACGTTCAACTTATCTAAATATAACAAAAAACTAAACTAAATACTAGCAGCAATAAAACTTTTTACATTTCATTCCAATATCAATATAGAGCCCGCTTACTTGGGCGAGTGGATATTTCACAGAGGCGTCTTTGCCGAACCATTCCACAAATGAGTTTGTCTCCAAGATAAAAATGATTCTTCTTTTTAACAAAATTGCTATTCTTATCCTACTTTCGCCTACAGGAACGAGGTTATCCGACAGAGAACTAAAGTTATCGACATAGCCCAAAGGATTAGCAAGCTGAAGTGGCAGTGGGCTATAATTAATGTTATCCTTTATTAATGAAAATTCACATGTTATTGTTACAATTACTTTATGACAGATATTTTTATATCACATCACTTTTAGCAGAAACGATTGTGGCGCCACCGGAGGTATATGGAAACACATTGTTATTCTAGAGTTAAAAAAGACGGTAAAATAAATATGTTTTTAGTATTCGGTGATAGTGCCGCTGAGTATAATACCTATTCTATAATTTGTGAGCACATTTAAAATATTTTAGTGTGAGTTATTATTGAAGTATGAGTTATTCTTAATAAGTGCTATGTGACAAGTAAGTATAAACCATCTGACTTTCGTTAAAGATTTCTGAAACATTGAAAATTTAATAAACCACAATTCCTGGCGAATTTCTATTTATACGTAGACGAGTGCTCGCAAAATGCATTTAATAGCTTAAATATTGTTAATATCATTGAAAACAAATTTGTATGTGCATAATAAATGTTACATCGTATTTTATTCATTCGTATCTGCTAAGCAAACAATATACTACATGGTCTTAAGTGAATTGCGTCCCAACCTAGGGTTGTCAATAACTTTCGGCTGAGATTTTCAGATTAGATAGAGAAATTAATTAAAAATAGTATGAAAACAAAATGCGCAATGACATTTTATTCTCTATTTAGACTGTGAAAAAATGTCGCCTGCCTTTAAAAAAATTATTGTAGATATAATTTAATAATCATAGTAAAAGCACTGTACAGTGAAACGTGTATCTTTCCATGATCCAAATATTGACATAAGCACACTTCTGGTGACCGCATACAACACTACAGATTAACTGCGTAAAACCGTTGATAAAATGAGTTTGTTGATAATTATCTAAATATATAATTATCTAATTAGATAATTTATCTAATTAGACAATTGTCTATATATAGCTAGCCGAATTTGTTACAACTCTGAAAGTAATAATAAACAATATAGGTTGAATTATTTTCGATCGAGTCATATGATACGAGTATTTCTTTGGTTGAAGCGAAGAATATGTTCTAAGATTACAACCTTTGGCGAATTATAAATTTGTTCAACAGTATATTATAATGTTCACTAATAAAATAAAATATTATGGAATGTTTGGCAACCCTAGTTTGAGTATATATTACTTACAGATGATATCGTTTTACGTGATTCTTCTTAAGTATCGAACTCCAGTGAACGCTAATAACGAATCGATACTGATTATTATCTTTTGATATCGTTACTAAAATCTTCTTGAGGTCTTATATGTTTTATCTACACCGAAAAAAAAGTCACATCACGCGTGTAATCCCCGAAGGGATAGGCAGAGCAGTATAGTACCCTCCCGCGACTCACGTATCTTAATCAAGTATTTCAAATACTAGCTGATAGGTTAGTTAGAAGTGTTCGAAACTGGCGTGCGTGTAAAGTACGTCAAATCTGTAAGAATAAAAATATTTTGCATTCAGTGCTGCTTGCCTACCCCGTAAGGGATCTGGTGTAGTATATAATGATAATAATCATTTTTATTTGGAATACTATTATCAGTTAGAAGCACACGTGAACATAAAATACATTCCGTATACGTCGAGGCTCGTACTATCGGGAAAATGGCGGATTTCCCGATCATAAAACCAACTTTGAGAGGCTTATCGAGTCTCAACGTACTAGTTTGCGAAGCCAGCCTTTCTATTTTATCGCGGTCAATAGTGATTTACCTCGAACGGAATTGAATGTTAACAAAGCTTGTTACAACATATGCGACATACATACATATGTATGTGTACAAGAATAGACAGGGTGTTTAAAAGTGTTTCTAGATTATTCTAGATTTTTATTATTATATTATTAACGAAGAATGACGGTCAAATTTAATTTATATTTTGTAGATACATGAGTTTCGTACGTGAATATGCATGTCATTAGTAGTTAGTTTGAATATGCATGTCTAGTGTTTAGGTCAACCGTACTAATTTCGCTCCTCTTGAGATTAAAGCTGTGCTACCTGAACAGACTTTAAATGAAATCTGGTCCTCTACCCAACTCTACTTCGAAGCTTTACTTAGGGACTAATGACACGGGAATTGTAGGTACAGCGACTAAAGGCTTAGGAACTAAAGGTACAGGAACTGAAGGTGCAGCAACTAAAACCAACAGAACTAAAAGTACAGGCTGAGTAGGTTCTTAGTTGGCATACGTGTTCCATTTTAGAACCCATCTGCACTTTCCATCAGGCGAGACCGCGGCCAAACCCTAGCCTTACATATGATGAAAAGGGCAGATATTCTCAGACTGCAGTGTCTATTATACAATGAGTGGATCCATAAAACATTGACATGTCGAATCGAACCCTGGTTTCCGTGACGTCATAGCATCGATCGACCCTTAGTTAACCATTCACCCGTCACCTGATACTCGTACAAATATCATGTCTGATATTAAACTGTAGTAGACACTTTTAGAAAACATGCATTTGGAAAAAGGGTACTTTATTATTTTAGGGAAAAACTCCATCATCAATACTTTAATCATTCCACTGTTGGATCTTGGTCTCCTCTCAGAGTGACAAGAATGAAAGCCATAGTTACGAGATGCGAGTATATAACAAAAATATTTTAGGAAAAATAATAATAGAAATAATATTACAGGGAATGACTATTTTGAACTCCTTTTTAGTGTACTGTGGTTCTATTAATCCTGAATAGGCGATTTTCGTTTTATTATAGCAGAATTTGTTTCCACTGTTACGAAACCATTATATAATTACC
Organism: Microceris miodesmiata; assembly: GCA_018245735.1. Classification (NCBI taxonomy): domain Eukaryota; kingdom Metazoa; phylum Arthropoda; class Insecta; order Lepidoptera; family Hesperiidae; genus Microceris; species Microceris miodesmiata. Next base: position 10,714 of record DWEC01002443.1, read on the forward strand.
GAATTTTAAAATAACAAGTCTTAAAAATGACAACATTATTAAACTATTACCACCCCTTAGGATCAACCTCACGTCTAAACTATAAGTACAGTCTTGTATAGTTTTATATTTGTCTACATTTTAGTTCATACCGTTCGTAACCCCGGTTCTATAGTCTATAGTCCATGTCTACAGTCCACAATGACGTCAGAGGTGCATCGATCGATCCACAGCTAAGTATTCAAACATTCCTCTTAGACATTGCTAACGTATTCCTTGTATATTCTACATAGTATATAGCACACGATATTGAGATATACTCACTAATTGTAAGTTTAAATATGACTATCGTAATGTCATATCATGACATTCGTAGAACACAAGAGAACTGGATTATAGATCGCCGGCAAACTGGTCTATATTGTGTCAGAAATTAAAATATTACATCGGTGCAATGGTTTTAAGGAAATACATTTAAAGATAATTCTGAATCACTGATGTTATTACAGTGAATGACAGTATTACGATATAAATATTGCATTGTAGACTACTATCATTCTACTGTTATCCTTTCTTAACCGCCTGTAGAGCTATAAGTTAACAAGTGAAACCGACAGCAATTGAAATGTCTATCTCGTTTGTAAGCAGATAGTATTCATAACATATAGCGACTGTTTAACATTAGCTCGTATACTTACGTATACACATATGTATATGTAATCCCCGTATGTACTGCAATCTCGGTCCTTATGCGCAACGCGCCTACGATTAAATACGAATAGAACAGAATTTTTCTTCTGATATATTTATTGTTCCACTGTTGGACACGGATCTCATTTCAGAATGAGAGGGTTATGGCCATAGTCTCCCATACTGGCCAAGTGCGGGTTGGCAAACTATACACTTCTGAAAGAACAGATCTTAGATCAGAACAGAATAATTAATTGCAGACATAATAACTAGTAGCAGTGATAGCCTAGTGGTTAAGAATTCAGCCCCTCACTCCGGGGGTGCCG
>DWEC01002444.1:0-11707 GCA_018245735.1 Microceris miodesmiata
CTCTGTAATCGCCGAAGGGGTAGGCAGAGGAATGTAGTACACCTACTTTCACTAGTTACATTTAATCCCATGGAGTAGGTGGTGACCCTATTGCCATACACCGGCCACAATACTAGGCTCCGAGTCACAACTGGAAAATTTATATTAGGAAAATCAATAGGACCTGACCTAGGATTTAAACCCAGGATCTCCGCATTGCTAATCACACTTACATGCACTTGACCAACGAGGCAGACAAAGAAAAATCAGTGCACCTGATAATGACAAAATTTGAATAGTGACGAATATTTAAATTTACTGAAACAGAAAATGAGAAACACTTCACTCTTTGTTTTAAATGAGATAATATTCAGATGAAATGAGGGTAGATATTTATTTATGTTCCTGGAGCACTAACTATAATGGATAAATTATTTGTAACTATGAATTTCCTACCAGAGGAGGGACTAAATCTAACATACATGAATATGTAAATTACATAAATTAATATCATAGATGACCACACACTCCCAACTGATCACAAAGTAGGCAGAGCTGGTATTACAGTAATTAGACTGCTGATAAAGTTTGCATACATTTAAACATTTATATAGATACTTACTTAGTCTTATATAGAACAGACTGGTGTTTATTACACTAAAATTTGTTGTGCTTGGGAATCAATCCCACAAACCCTAACTCTCCTGTTTGATTTACTAACTATATTGCACAAAAAGGTCAGCAGTCAATGTACTTATCTTGTGAGGGCCAAAGTGTAAGGTATTGATTCTTTCCTATGGGGACTAATGCATCTCCATATGTATTAAATTATATTCATATAGTACACTTCCTTTACATGATTATCACTATTTTTCTGCTTGTGATTTTAAGTATGTATAATGCATACTAACAATTACTTTAATTCGTGTAATTATATTAATTGCATAAATGGAAAAAAAACTTAAATTACTTTAGCCATAAAAGTTGAAAAAACAAAAAACCTATTTTCAGACCTGTAATCCTGGAAAGAGTAGGCAGAGGAGTGAAGTAAACTCCCATGTTTCACCAGTTATGTTTACATTCCATAATGGAAGAGGTGGTGACTTGAGATAAAAAATAAAGCTAGGTTTACATAACCCAGACAGCCACATGGTTTGTAGCACGATAACACATAAACAATTCAACAATGTGTTGTAAAAGGGTAAACACAATATAGTGGGTGTCACAACTTAATAGCACCACAAATTTTAAACTCACAGTAATGAAAAATAGTCATTCATTCATTTATTTAATTATGTTCTCATTTATTCATTTATTCGCAAATTCAATATGCAGGACACATTTATTTATAATTATTTACATTTATTACAAACAATATTAGAGCTAAATTATAATGATTGTTTTAATATTATCAGACCATCACACAATGTCTCTTACAGGACAGTCAGAGAGCATGTAGTGCCGAATATCAAAATATGCAGGAAGATTAGGTGATTCTTCTATGAGTACACACACACTGATTTAGGACATTATATTATGGATTATATATTATTACATTAAGTCATCATGTCTTAGTAAACACAGCATGTTCTTGGTACTCCACTGATCTAACAAGAAGCTTGTGCGCCACAGTTGGTGTGTGTTCCATTCAAACCAGTTACTTTCACCTTTTACAATTTGCATCTTGTACATGTAAGATAGCTCTGTCCATTACTCTATGAACGTGATGTACATTGCAAATACCTTTGGCGTTAGATTGCTGATCAAGAGGTTATTAGTCCAATGGCTGATCAAGAGCTTTTGAGTTTGATCGCTGCATCTGGCCAAGTATTATTGAGTTTTTCGAACGCGAAATTTTGAAGATCCAGTAATTATACAGGATCCGAGTGTATACCAAGTGTAACAGACAATACACAGACCCCTTATTTCATGGGATATATAATGTAACAGATGAGCTACAGGAGTACTGAACTCCGTTGCCTTCCCAAGTGTGGACATAAAGGAGTGGAATGATGATGTTATCTGTTAAGTAATAATGACCAGTATTTATTAATTTTAGAAACACATTATTAAATTAAGTTTAAAAAATATTTCAGGCTCCATTATCAGTCTCGAAAGCGTGGAATGTTAGAAAATGATCTCCTTCTTAGCACCTTTGCCAAGAAGCATTTGGATGCCCTTACAGAAGAACAGACCTTGATGTATGATCGACTCATCAATTCCCCTAGCAATGACTGGGATATTTTCTATTGGATTGTGGAGAAGACACCAACCCCAAGGGAATTTGACAATGAAGTTATGGATTTTCTAAAGAAACATGCTAAAAATCCTGATAGAGTAACTCTATACCAGCCATCATTGCACTAAGTACGTACATATTAATAATATTAAATGTTATAATGGCATTTTATTGACTAATTAGTTATAGATTATTATATATATGAAAAATAAATAATTGATTGTCATTACATTCAAGTGCAGTTTTTATTATCAGAATTGCCGTTTGCTTCTAATTATCAGTAAATGATACTTGTGGCATCTATATCCAAGTTTGATCACATTTTGATCACAGTGTTCAAAATTTCCCATTATAAGTGAAAAATTTAAAGTGCTTTAAGAATATTGGTTATCAAAATGTGATACTAGGTGACATTTCTGAATCTTAGGGCTATTGTTCACAAAACATAATTCACTTTCACACACATTTTCACAATACAGTTTCACCTGATGGTAGATAAGGTGCAGCCTAGGACATGCCATGCTTGCCTAAAAGGTGCCTATTCACTCTTGTGTTGAATAATTGATTGGTTGTCAGCATTGTAAGTGCAGTGTTCGTAAAAAAAAGAATGGTTTGGAGTGGTCATTAACTTCATACTGAATTCTTAAATTAATATTTTATCTTATTTTTTTATAAAAAAGTCTTACCTAAGTAACTTTCAATGTAAAAATATTTCATCAAATTGAAAGTGGCTTGGAGTTATAAATAGGTCTGTTCACAAATTGCTAATACTACTTCACAAGGGGGGTGATAAGAAAGTGTAGTTGAATGTAACAGCACTTGATATGTTTCATTTTATCTTCTCAAATACTAGTCCTTAAGGTCAAAATTATAAAATTTCCTTTTAATACCAATTCTGAACTTGAAGTTAACTTCTACTTCAGGCATAAAAAAATATAAATGCAATTTAACGAAAATTGTTTTGGTTTTTGGGCATTTTATATAAAAATGTTATCTTAATATATAAAAATGAATGTTTGTCTGTATGTCATCGATGAACTCTAAAACTACTGTACCAATTATTATGAAAATTGGTATATATATGTATTTTTCCACGGAGAAGGTTTATATAATATGCTCATTGATGTCACTCGCCACCTGGTGGCGCTACAGAGTAGCAACTTCTGCCCCGTTCAACCGATTGTCATGAAAATCAGTATGACCATGTATTTTTAGTTTTTACACAGGGGAAACGAATATGATATTAATTTAATTTAGTTGTTGGCGTAGCAACGCGCGCTGGGTACAGCTAGTACATAATATTATATTATTTTCAAAGTAAAGTTTTTGATAATGGTGAAAGACAATTTTGGCAATTAATATTTTTTTGCAAAGTGTATAATGACAATGAAACGAAAGCAAAAAAAGCAATTAGGTATTTTAATATTAAACTAGTCAGAAATTCTACCCATACTATCAAATTATTTTACATCTAATTATATGTTTGTATATATTCCTCAATTTATAGTATGATAAAATATGGTAAAATGTTTGTATGATAAAATGTAAGTGATTGTTCTACCATTTTATCATTACTTACACGATATTCGGGTGTTTTTTGGTGTTTAACCGCATATTTTTCTTTTAGCAATGAAATAAATATCCACGGTGCACGTATAATTTGGCAGGTTACCCAGTGTTTGTATTACTTCATAAATATGTAGAATAGTTCGTATTATACTATGTGGTTCTGCGTAAATGAGCATTAATTCGACACTAGAAGTAACATATTCGTTTGAATGTATAGGTATGCACACTGGGTGACCTGATACAGACATTGGCGCGACCCTTCGCGGCGCCTCCGGGAGCGACACAGTCGGCCCCGGGACGTTTCGCTTTAAAGTCCACGTGTCAAGTGCGCACATTCGCTCGCCGAGTAAATAATTCGCTGCGTAATCTTTATTTTCATGAAGTTTCATTGCGTTATCGAGTGATGCTTTATAATTCGTGTTGATTATGAATGGGTACGTCATAGGTCAGCCCACAATCTTATCTTCTCTTTAAATGTCTGTGCTTTAGATCCAGCAAAGTCAGTTAACTTACAGCGGCCGAGGAACATACTAAATACACTTGTGGGCGAAATATTGTAAAAATTAAGTTATTTTTTTACATTAGCAGAATACTATCTGTGGTGTCAACGATATTGTGCTTAACCGAGTGAACTTCTAATAGTGATATAAAAATGCCAATTCGCCGCAGTAAGGTAAGACTCCTATTTTATGTCTATATTTAAATAATTAGCGATTCGTAACTTGTTAGCAGCGAACACAAGTCTGAGAATCTGTGAAAAATAAATTAAATAAAGTCTAAACTGCGCACTTCATAAGCTTTTTCATTGGCTAATACTATAGTATGATCTCCTTATCAGTTGCCGTCAAACACTGTTATTATAAAAATAATGTGACTTTCGTTAAAATGTATCATCAGCAGCATCTTTAAGTAACAACGATCAATTGTGTAAGGAACCCGCAGTGTTTAAATCCGACGTTAAGCAATAATAATACAGCAGGTTCCTGTTTAACATATCTAATGTCCTTTTTATTTGATCAGTCGCTATTTATTTATGTCTATAAAGTATGTATTTGTCTTATATTGAAATTTTGAAATGACCTGGAATTTTGATTACCTCAAGATTGAATTAAAATGAGGAAGAGTTAGTCACATATTGATCGTGACGAATTTAGATTTGACATCCGACCTACTCCAACACGTCGCACGTCGTACCTAATACTTCCTTGATTTAGAAAAAAATCAACCAGTTTCTCTAAATATGTGTAGGCAAAACTTGCCTATATTTAGCCTCGATTACCTAAAGAAATATAATAGTTCTGATGCTAAATTTAATGGAAAAACCTTTTCATGAATATTTACATGTATCTTGTACCAAAACTTGATATTACTAATAATTTTATTTGATAGCAATTAAACGGTTTAATTTAGACGTTCAATATATCTCTTCACCAATATATAAATACTACTATATGTTCTAAGTGTCAATCGATTGTACTTATTATTCGAAAGCATAGTGTTTGCTGTTACATTCGACGATAAATTTCGCATGTTCCAGATCTTAGTGAAATGGATATTCGAGAACCAGCACAAGTTGCAGAGCGTGAGTGTGCGGTGCTGCTCTTCTTCGCTACGGTATAAGGAGCTGGAGGAGAATGCGGCGCAGACGCACCTCGAGCACGTGCCACCGCTCGCCGCATCGCCCGCACCGCCCGCGCCGCTCACTACGCCACGCCCACAAATCACGCCTGAAATTTCTTTCAAGGTGCTTTTGATTAGACATGTTTAGTTTAGCGAAACTACGTCAACATCGCAATCTCACCCCACATCGTGATATCAGTTTGTCAATAATTACACGTTTTCCTTATTATACTTTAAGACGTGCATATTTTTAGTTATTGATCAGAAATATTTCAAGTTATACCGGCTTTAACGAATTGCGTACGATGATGGAGACTTTTCAAGATCCTTCTAGTTTGTCGGATAACCTCGTTATACATCTTCTCGAACATTTATCTTATTTGCGTCTCTGCTGCTCGGATCGATGTGTGTATATTGTGTTTACTTTACTTGTGCATAATGAACGCAGCTATCTATTGGTCGCTTGTGGACAGAGAGATTGTACACATGTTGATTGGTATGTTCGACACGTGATTTTTGTAACTTTTTTTATGTAAACTTATTGGAAGTGTTGTTACAGTACGATGATCTCCAAGTCAGGCTCGCCGCACCTTATCAATTGCAAATGAAGCCTGAAGCCAGCGACCTCGGTTTCGGGAAATATTTCACTGACCACATGCTCAGAATTAACTACCAAAAGCCGCTAGGAGGATGGCAGAAGCCAGAAATAATACCTTTCGAATACTTAACTATACACCCCGCAGCCAAAGCGCTCCACTATGCGATACAAGTGAGTGAGCAAAAGTGTTGATACAATCGTCTTAGAATTAATCGTCAACTGGTTTAATTTTTAGTAAAATTGAATCGTGATTTCTTTAGTTTAATTTTAGTGAATATTAAATTGTCTAAGGACATAAGATGATGTAGCCTTGTTACATATAGCAGATTTTTCTTCGAGATGTCTTTGTTACCTATTATTAAACAGTATTTTTCAATAAACATATTTTTCAATTAATTGCAATAAGCGCTGATAAGTCCTTTTTATTTTCAATGTCAATTAGCATTTTCTTAGAAATATATGTTCGTTGTTTTAGTAAAGCACGATCGGTAGAGTTGAATATTTTTTCTCAGTGATCATATTTATTTTTTATAGCACATTACATAAAAGATTATTATAAGTAGAAATAACATGTGAAACCCCGGGGTCTAGGTCAATATTCATAGTTCTTTTACTCTGTTATAGTTATTTGACGGGTTGAAGGCGTATAGAGGGGTGGACGACAAGATCCGGTTGTTCCGGCCGGACCTGAACATGGAGCGCATGAACCTGTCGGCGCAGCGCTCCGGCCTGCCCACCTTCGACGGCGATGAGCTCGTCAAGTGCATCACGCGCCTCATCCAGATCGACCAGGAGTGGGTGCCGCACTCTGAGAACGCCACCCTCTACATACGACCCACCCTCATTGGTACAGAGGTGAGTTCGAGCAACTGTAACTATTTTTGTTTGTTGATTGGGCCGTTGATCCAGTGGTTAGTGAACCTGATTCTTGAGCCGGTGTCGTGGGTTCGATTTCCACACAATACAATTATTTGTGTAATGATGACGACGATGTAGTTGTTTTATAAAATATCTTAATTACATATGTTTATTAATGCGTATGTATATGTTTTCATCAGCCATCTGGTTACCATAACACGGGTTCTCTTCCAACGTACTATGGGGCCACGTACTCGCTTATTATTTGTAGCTATTATTTAGCTTTAGTTGTCTGATTAGGTAAGCCGTGGGAATAATAGCTGCGTAAACTGCGATACTGCGCATACTGCGTGCGTAAGCAAATATATTTAAAATTTCCATTTAATATAATCAGTCTACCTATTGTATTCTTTAAACAATGAAATGAATTTAATTTTCGCTATTACAAAATTAGTGACTGTTAATTTAATAGTCTGGTAGAGGCTAATACACAATAATATACTAACCAGTTGTTTTTCCTCTAAAATGAACTTTTTCAGCAATAATAGTAATATACAGTGTTCCGCTTAAAGCGCCTATTTGATCGTCTATTTGTAATACATATTAGCCTACATTAGTAACCTATCTAAGTATCCTCACATTACTTAGATAAGGGTAATTATTCTACATCAGTGACTTTTATTAAAAAATATCGTTATCATTCTAAGAACGCGCATATGTAAGGCGAGGCGCAAGCAAAACTTATCAACGAACGACGAGCGATTGCAAATATTTTTTTTATCACTCTATTAAAGATGTGCTTAATGATAACGGGTAAACGTTTGTCTAAGTTATCATTTCGGCAAATCTAAGCGCGATAAGAGATGTGTTTATAGGAAAAGTTTCAATTATATATTGTCGGCTACATCGGCTTATATAGCGCGGTGAGAAAATTATAAAAGTGAAGCTATGTTTATCGGAATTGTTTTACGTATCACGGAAGAATAAATAATATTTCATGATAAACTTACTTGTACTGGTGCACAGTAGTTTTACTATTGTTCCATTCCGGTTATAAGAAGGTGGTAGGCACGAACAATCACAACAGGCGTTTATATATTGTTATTATAGGCAGCAAGCGAAATGTGTGTGATTTGAGAGAAAACCTTGTAATCTATTTCATATTAGATATAGCTAAGATACATAATTTAAATTAATACTCAGCGGGAGGTTTTGGGATTAATATCCGAGTCGGGCGAAGTGTTATTGGATTTTTCTATCTTGAAATACTCAGTAGTAGATGGATGGGTTTCTGGCAATACACCTACCGCCTATTATAAGAACGTATAACATAAGGTAAACATGGGAAAGCACTACACTCACCTATTTACCCCTTCGGGAAATTACAGACATGATGTCATGTGACATTATAACGACAAGGTTAATAATACGACGTATATTACAAGATCAAATAAATACGCTTAAAGCTGAACATCAATTATCCGTTCCATACAGCAGAGTTCTTCATCATTGTCTAATTGGACTGATAAGAGTTATATGGTTTACGCGATACAGTAAAAATTCGCGTGCAAGGTTAAGGTTATCTGAAAAAACAAATATTTGTTTGAAACGTGTGTATAATTATCTAATAGACGAGAGCTATTAGGGCTTAAGAGACGTGTTACATTTTTTAATGCACTCCATAAAACGATTGAGATATTTTAGGTTCTCGATTCGACTGTTTTCTGTATTATTATTATTTCGGTAAATTATTATATACACATGTGTCGTGTTGTCTCATGATCTGTAACATTTTTGAATAATCTTTATTAGGGAAAATAAATTAGCTTACGGGTCATGGTAGTTCAATTTAAACTCGTAGAAAAACTCCAGTCCAATCAATAATAAGTAATAAGAAATCGGTGCTTGTCTATTCCTTTAAACAATACAAGTAGGTATCTTGTATATTTACATTACAATTTGACCTGAAGTTTTACGTAAATAAGACTTATGTGTTGGATTCCATACAAATATTTTTTATTTGTGTTAGTGCGTAATATAACAGTACTACTTACAGATAATTTTCAGTACTAATATCATCTAAGGTAATTACATTTTATCCGTGATGTGTCTGACATGAGTGTCATACCGCCTAAAACTGCTTCGAAGGTTCATAGATCAATAAGGGCACGAAGTTACAAAGTCACTTGTAGTTTAAAAATAATAATTGAGCTGTTGAACTGAAAAAAATTGATCACACAAATACTTTGTCTGTGATTATTTATAAACAACATTTTGGTATTTAAACGCTGTTTTATAGGTAATTGATTTTTTACGAGTGCTGTTAGTGTTAAATTTATTTTAGTTTTTAGTTTACAATTGGCGACTTGAGAAAGTTAAGTGTTGATAAACTAGCGGCTTAGTATTCAATTTCCCACTTCGGGGTTTGGGGTTCGAATCTTAGTATGCACTTCAGATATTACAAAGCTATGAGTAGAATTTTTGAAGTTGACAAATCCTTTACTATTCACGTTTCAAGAATATAAAGCTGTCTAAGACATGTGAAGTCTGCCGACCCTCACGTGGCCGACGTGATAGATAATGGCCTGGACTAGTCTCTTTCTGAGAGGAGAGCCGTGTCCATCAGTGATAAAAGAGATGATTGCAATGAAAATAATTATTACATTGTGGTCATTAAGAGTAGTATAATACTTTGACCTGTCCGTTTATCCTATTTGCACGAAATCATATAAATGAATAAAATATATATTATACATAAATGAGCATGTTATAAACAATCATGTACGATTTATTGATATAAAAGATTCTGTCTGATGATTCTAACTTTTTTGTTCACTTTTAGTGTCTTCTACCCTAAAAGGTTTTTGTTATTAAACATAAGCAAAACCGCATATTCGGTGTACAGCCGTACGTACGTATCCAATAAAACGCAGAGCTTGTACCACTCCCCACCACCTTGTATTGTTCTTGACCGTTAAGAGTGTAGACCTGTTCAACATCTATACTACTGCATAACATTGCTCAAACCTGACTGTCTATGCGAGCTATTTGGGCTCGTCATCAAATCCGGTGAAGCTGTGAAGGTCACTAGGACCAAGAGCATTTAGACAATTAGAAGAAAAGATCGGTTCAAACATAGTGCGTTTGTAGGCGACGTTCGGTATAATGGCGCCGGGGTCGGCGCTGCTGTTCGTGATCTTGAGCCCGGTGAGCGGCTACTACAACACGAGCGGCGACGGCGCGGTGTCCATCTTCGCGGACCCCAACGTGGTGCGCGCCTTCCCCGGCGGGCCCGGCAACCGCAAGGTCGGCTCTAACTACGGACCCACCATAGGTATGAACAAATGCGTACTTTTCAGATTTATCACGTACTCTGACTACCTCGTAGACGTCGCGTGAAACGTATTATATCCCTTGTAATAAGTACATATATCCCCATTTTTACATGGACTGTAATCGTTGTATATAGCCACCATTGCATAAAGGATCTGTTATACAAAACCCTTATTTAACGAACTGCTTTGTCTGTATGGTATATTATTTATGTTACAGAAGCAACAGTCCGAGCGGCGAAAATGGGCCACCACCAAGTGTTATGGCTCTTTGGACCTGATCACCAACTGACTGAAGTAGGCGCCATGAATATCTTCGTCGTGTACATCAATGAACACGGAGGTACATGTTATTATTATTTATGGTAAGCAAGTTAATTTCAGTATTTTATGGGCGATATTTTTTCCTTCCTTTGTCTTTGGTACCTCAGTACTCAGTGGATTATACTGCAAATTTTGAAACTGAATATAGATGTAGTTACACTGAGCGTGTCCTCATTCCCACCGCCACATGCCAATTCATTCTGAAATTAAAAAAGTTCATCAAAATCTGTAATATTGATATAACAAAAATGTATGCGTTAATTTCCTACATTATCCTACAATGTTTCAATCAAAATATATTCGAATGAAAAAAGAACTTACACTAAAATCAAACTACATTTACTGTAAGTAACCAAATACGCGTGAAGCTTAAATGATAAATATGTGCCTTCTGTTTATCAGAAGAGAGTGTTACTCAGTGATGTATGCGAGAATATTATTTCATCAATCGCTCGAGTCATTATCCGGCTCCGCGACCGGTATTGTCACGTTATCGCGGCGGCAGCGCGGTGACCCTGTGACCGGTAAATTCTCGTCTCATATCTGAAGCAACTATCGGGGTCAGTAACATCATCGTTGTTTAAACCCTGCCTGCTGTCCGCTCGCTGTCGCTGACATGTTGTGTTTCAAAACTTGCCAGCATTAAAAATGAATATGTCCATTAAAAAAACCATGTCCAACTCCATGTCCAAGAACGTTTAAGTTGTTCGTGTGAAATTGCTTATAATCTTTATATATTTCCGTTTAAATTTCAACTCATTGAAATGATAAATATTGCTTGAACAACAACTTTATGTTCGTTTATTCAGTTTTATTTGTTTTTAATCGCAGTTTGATAGCAACACAGGCATTTATGTACTGCAAAATGTATGCCATAGAAACATTTTTTTTTTGTAGGCGGTTCTAACAGATAAAGTGTCATGACGTAAATTTGTAATTAACTTTATATACAAACTCATTAAAATCAGAGTACTTATATTTATTAATTTGTTTAATGTAAAACAACGGTAGTAATATGTAATTAACAATGCTTGTTTGATCATCAAGTATTTAACTTAACGTTTTTCTGCACTATTAAATGTTTCGTGAGTGTTTATACACATTATTATGAATGTACATTCAGTCTCCGCCGCGAACTCGCTGCAAGCGTCAAGAGCTCATGAGGAAGGACCTCGTACAGGTCCGAAA
>DWEC01002445.1:0-11707 GCA_018245735.1 Microceris miodesmiata
TTTAATCGCATATACTGCAGAACTAAGTCTATTCGCCAACCGCGTAATGTGGGGTCCCCACTGTAATTTGGAATCAATCAATCAATTAATCAAATACAGTTAGAATTATTTTGATTTCACTTCGACTTTCTAGCGTTTATATAAGTGACCAGATATTTATACAAATACTAGGGACCCTAAGTAAACCACATGTTTCCTGGCTTGGGAAGTCGGCTACGTATTTAATAGTATCGATATTCCTATCTCAATCTCCCAATTGTATAAAGAGATGATTCCAGTTCAGAAGATTCAGTTGAAATCTAATATGTTTGCAGTTGTTTTACGTAATATTCGTAATTTAATAATGTTTTGTTGTCGTTAACAACTAATGTTTATTTTAATCAAATTTTAACAGAAGCAACAATAAATAAAACTTCAAAGGCTTGGAAGACATAAAGTACAGTTTTCATAGCTCAGATAGTCATGAAAGCTCATAGTGCAGATTTCATAGCGCTATAGTGCTTCAGTTATTGGTCATTTTCGATTAGTCCAGCGTTCAGGTAGTTTAAGTTATTTTAATAAACTTTATTTTTAAGTCATGCTAAGAAGTCAAAACCAAAAAAAGATTGATATGTTGTTAGAACAGTTTATAATTTGCATTGTTATTTTATTTATTTACTTGTATTAGTGGTTATTGTGATCCTCGGGCAGTTCCTACGTCTCAGTTCTGCACTTGTTCGTATAGAATTGACTAATAATCTATATACTACAATATAAAAATTAACGTTACGTTTGGAGTAATAACCTTGAAAAAAATGTTAATGCTAATCGATACTACATAGACTACGCGTACGTTAAATACATATTAAAATATATAAATTATATATGTACATTAAAAAAGCCATACACTTGTGCTGTACATTTATTTTATGATTCATTAGTGACTAACAAGAGGTTGATTACAGTTCAGGTTGCTTTGAGTAGGCGTATCTTGAAAAAATATGCAATTGACTGTTTAAGGTGCCTACGTAGGACTGTAAAACTTAAAAACATTTGTTTTGTATTTGGATTCCTAGCACAAAACAGAAATCAGTCTGGATATCCCAGATCTGTTGGCATAATTTGAATACATCTATGCTGTCGCCATTTTGAATTTATCTATAGACTATTGTACATAAGTATGGTAGATAATAAACTCACATTTAAGTGAAGTGTTTTTTAAGTACTAGTAGTTCCAGTAATGAGCTTTCAATTTTATTAGGTAACATAGTACCTTATTGTATTGCTATGTTCGAGTAATACTTTAGCGTTGACAAATGCCACAATGTTACTGTTTTTTACGTTACGTTACGTAAATTTATGCCTGTAATCCCCGAAGGGGTAGGCAGAGGAGTGTAGTATGCCCCCACGTTATACCAGTTACGTTTACTTCAGATGGAATAAGTGGTGAATCATTACCAAGAATTCTAAATTAGAAAAATCCAGTAGTACCTGATCCGGGATTTGAACTCAGGACTTGCCGATCGGCAGTCGCGCTTGCAACCAGTCGGTCAACGAGGCAGTCCGTTTTTGTACTTTAGTAGAAGATTCTTACGTACATAACAAAAAAGTTAAGCTTACGATGCCACCTCGTAGTATGTAACACTTAGTGTCTAGATTCGAAGTAGAACATGAATATTTTCCGCAGCTCTACAACGTATATAGATTAATGAGTACAAACTACTATTGTTTTATATTGCTATGCTATGTGTGGTGACTAGGTATGTTAGGTATTAGGTAAAATCTGTTGGTTGACAATTATTTGTTGGTTGGCATGTTCAATAAAAGTACAGGATGGGAATCGAACGGTGACCGGTGTGGATTACAATGGCCCTATTTTGATGGGGCGCGCGTAAGAGCTCAAAATAGCAGAAGAGGCGGCCGAACGGCGCGGGCGGCGCGCGCTGACGGATGACTGCTCTCGCCTAAAGATAATATAATTTTTTAAGCAATTAAGGCTAAGAAATTCAAAGCAATTTCCATTTTCTTTATATGTAAGGAGTACAAACAAAGATAATTTAATATAAACAGCCATCTGCTACATAGCTAAGAGAAGTGTTGAGCGTTCCACAATAATTACAATTCGAACGAACCTGTGTATAGTTAAAATAGTCGTCTTGGTGTAGAATTCGGCTACATATTAAATATAACAAACCAGTAGCGAAATGTAGGACATCATATTTCTTATTCACCATCAGCCTACTCCCGTCCATTGCTGGACATAGGTATCTCCAATAGCACGCCACTGAGCTCGATCTTCAGCTCTTCGAATCTAACCACTACCAGCCACTTTACGTATATCGTTACTCCACCTAGCTGTAGGGCGTCCTATGCTACGTCGTATACTACTGTTAAATAAAATATTGGACTAGGATTAATAGGTTAGGTTATTCGTGTCAGTAAAACTGATTAATGATATTGTTAGTCGGTATTAACTGGAAATACAAATTCTAGTATACATTACTGCAAGTAATAGCTATAAGTTAATATTACTACATTTTCTTATTAAATGTTGTTATCGTCTAAGTTGCAACATACGCGGTACCTACTCCTATTGAAAGAGAGAGAGATTGGTCACCTCTAGTACACCATTTAGAGAGAATCAAATTGTCTTAACAACGATTGTCATGCTCAACATACTAGAACAAACACTCTTGTGGCAATGGAAAGTCAGTCGTCAGTAGGCAAGTTGTATGACTGAAGCAAAATAGTGACATTGAAAGCAATTTCAAGTTATTACGTTTCGGTTAGCTCAGACGTCCGTGACATTATTTTAAAATTATTAAACTTTTTACAGTTAAATGAATCATCGATGACGAATTTCGTAACTCCATGTCAATATTATGCCCTATATAATAGGTTTCTTAAAACCGTTGTTAAATAAATCATACTTTAGGTGTTTGCTGTTCTAAGAAAATTTCACGAAATTCATGCCTATATTAAATTTTTTCGTGATTTTTGTTTTCCTCTGAATGTAATTCAACCAACACAATTCAACCATTTCTTATAAAATTGTTTGCATAGCCATCACGAAATTACAATGTCGTTAAACGTAGACATTGTTAACTAAACAATTGCCCAAGAATGTCGTACATATTGTACTGATTCACTGTGTGCTTCAATGTCCCTCGTTTATGTAAATAGAGCCCCTAACTATTCTTTTATTTGACTAGCAAAGACTAGGACGACTAAGGAAAGACTAGGACGGAATAGGTTTTCATATTAATTGATTATTATTATTTTAATTCATTCTTCCTAATTGATTACGAATTCCTTTGCTTCATTTGATCCAAGTCGTGTGTGTATTCAAAAGTCGTCTTTATAATGATAATTAGCTGATTAATATGGGTCTTTCCTACCACATGGTAGTCGACACTACGTTATTTCATGACGTCAAGTTACCTCTCGCTTCAACTATATCTCTGTCTTGCTCGCTAAGTTGTAAGACTTGAATCACTGCCTTTCACTTAGTATGATACGGAGACCAACAACAGAATATGGTTTCAAAAGTTACTTGACAAAATTGTATTTGAAATCGTTATTAGAAAATGTAACTGAGGATTTTAAAAATGTGCAAATGTGTTAGTCAAATGTTACCAAAGACTTTGATAGTTTTAGTGATTTTAGTTAACCGTGAGTATTAGAAACTTAGCAGTTCCTATTTGAAAGACATTGAGCGCGATTTCTATTGTATATCATACGCTATAAGTTCAACATGTCGCAGTTTTGCGACAATAATACTGGCAGTTAAAAATATGTGACCGGATATACATTTCTTTGTGTCTCAATAAATGAAAGGCTAGTTATTTTATTCTTAACAGAGTCAGTTTTCTTTATATACATCATGTTAAGAAAGTTTTTTTAATTCGTTTTGTACCAAAAGTGTCAGTGTTTAAATTTAAAACAAACGTGACAGATCGAAAGTACATGTCCTGACTTTCTATACATATACCTATTAATTAAACGCAAGGTCATTTGCAATAAATACCTAAATATATACATAATGTACTACAAAAATTAAATTGCATTTACTAGTCATATGGTCGATCACTTCTCTCCTGAATTCTGACCTCCGATTCTCTGCGTTGTGCTTTATCTATTGTCGCGTTAAAATTGGTTCAGGTGTTTCGTAGATTAGTTTCAATTAATAGACAGACATGCATTATTTTGTAAAAACGCAAGTATGGGCTTTTGATGTTAAGATTTTGATATTAAGATTTTGATGGCAAGATTTTGATGGCAAAATTTTGATGGCAAGATTTTGATGGCAAGATTTTGATGGCAAGATTTTGATGTTACAAACTAACTCTTCAGTTTTGTTTACATGATATTTCCAAACATAATCATATACTGGAGTTTACTTTTGTACTCTTTATTAGCTTTTAAACATTGATTAAATGTATTACATAGGACATGTGTATATTTAATACAAGTTCAATATATTGTCACCAGAATCAAATTGTCTCGTTCTACGGGCGTACTTATCACAACACGGCCTCCACGGCGAGATCGAGTTCTCTAACAAGAACGATACGCTCATTAGTATCAGAACCAATTTGAAACCGACCCTTCAGTACCCTGACGGAGTATGGAAGTGGACCATACACGAATTTCCAGTAGATTACAGAGATCTTTCAAATGAAAGATGCTCCTTATCAAATCTTGGAAAAGAACTGATAGATTTAAGTGAAGAATTAGGATACCTGGTTGTACCAGGTAAAGACCACGCTGAATACGAAAGCAAAAATAGTTTAATAGGACCCAATGGAATCTGGGGCAAAAGCATACGATTGGAATCAGCCGAAAGAGATAGAATAATTTGTGCGTCAATTCTAGCTACTGACAAACATTACGAAAAACATGCGATGGCAAAATTTACTGCTCCTGTAGCTGGTACACTACATTTCCACTGGATTTATTCAAAAGAGTTTGATGAATCTGATTCATACATCCAAGCAGATCTGTACCATACCAAAACTGTTCAGAAAGTAGAATTCACTGAGCACAAATGGAAGTTATTCGTGACTGATATTTTTGATTCGGATAAAGGTGCCAATCATGAAGACAATTGTAATGTCCTCGAAGCCGTCTTTGATCCTGAGAACAGTGGAGATGGCATGAGCGTTGGAGATTTAGATAGTCGTTTAGGTCTCATCAGAGTAGCAGCTGACGCGAATGTGAAAAAAGAAAGAAAATTGTACAAAAATGAAGTCATCGACATACTAAGAACTGATATGGAAGTAACTAAAAGAAATCTGTATGTTGTGATTTACGATAATAGACATGTTGATAGTTTCTTGGCTTGCGCAAAGTTGAGATTAATCCCTCCAAAAAGTACAAAGTAGGTATTTTAAATTTCTTTACAAATTGTTTTTGTATAAACATGTTTTGTTCCTTGGCGCAATTATTAGCGGGTCATCTGTCATGCACTAGCTTTCCATAGATTTGATATTCTTTTACCAAAATCCATATTTATTAAGCAAATTTTCATTTCATTTAGAGCACTCATCAATATGGACGGTATTCGAGGCATGGTAGAGTTTACCCAGCATTCGCCCTTCGATCCGACTTGGGTAAATTTTCAATTGGGGGCTGCAGACCAAGATTATGAATCAAATCTCCGATTTGTGGGCTCTATGGTTCAGTACAGTATCAGAGAACTGCCACCAAAATTATTAGAAGCGAATATGTATGACAAGATTTGCAATACTACTGCGGGATTGTACAATCCGACTGATGTCGAAGTTAAGAATGGACCTCCGCCAGGTAATAACACCTATATGAATACACGCTTTTCGGTGTTCGTATCCCGCTTGATTTATTCTTTCACTATACTACCTAAAAATTAAACAAGAATAATAACTAAATTTGTAATAAATTACTAAACGGATTATTTGACTGACAGTGATTTATTTCCAAATTTGTGTATGCAGTGTATCATATATCTGGTAACTGTAGCACAGGCTTTGCCTCGCTTGTTGCAAGGTGACTTTAGGTGGTGTAGGGTTGTATATAAGTGGTAATGTCACCGTCACAAAATATTATTAGGTGCGCTTTCGAGGTGGGGGTTTTCGATACAACCACATTCTTCCATAGTTACGAGAATATTCTGAGAAAACGATTCATCTATTCTTATATTGTTAACGTTTTGAATTAGTCAGTGTCTGTATTTTCGGTTCTATGTACATACGTATTACGTATGTCCGCAGCCGAGTTCCCGGTTTCTTGGTACGCGGCCAAGCGATGGAAGTTTACGTTCTTGAAGCGTTAACGTCACAAGTCACCTGCTAAGATTACTATGGAATTCGGATGATTACATTTGATTACAGCAGCATGCGCTGTTTATCGGTTATGTATAGCGTATGCACTGCATTTGATGGAGGTTACTTAAATTTAGTTTTCCATCAGACTCACAGTTGTTTTAGAGAAACTATTTAACCGTTTACCGTTGACAAGTTTGTAATAACGTTGCTAAACATTTAGGTTTGTAAACAATAAATAATTCATAAACAGTTTTGGACGTATGATTTAATTTAGGATTTAATCTGAGACTTTTTGTCCCAAACTAAACACATCTTTATTTGAGATTCTTCCCCGTATAATGTATTACAAATGGGTTATATCCATGTACTCGTATATCATTTACAAATACAACTTTATTTCCTAATCGGGTTAAATTATGAACATTTTAATATACGTGTAAAAGGATACCTTATTTTAATTCATATTTTACAACTTAAGTTATACCGTTCCTACTTTTTACACTTCGTAAGGTATGGGTACGCAAGACCAATACCCAGTAGGCGATCTTCTGGGTAAATACAAGGAGCGCACGGAGTATCTGAACCACAAGTACTTGTTGCCGGGTCTCGCTAACGAGCTCAGTGGCGCTTACTGGGACGTGTTCCTATCGCTAAGTGGCAAGATGAGCATCATGCATAGAGCTCTGGTTTTAACAAGGTAGAGACTTTCTTACAATACCTGTGATAAAACGAACGTATTATAATATTTGGTACTTTCTGTAGGTAAAACTATTTTTGTGATACCGAAAGCTTCACTGTTATTTCGATGATTGACGTTTTTATATCTAGTTTATTTTATTTTATCCCCTGCACGTATTTCCCGAAGGGGTAGACAGAGAATGGTATCACACTTCCAACATCCATCTGTTAAATTTTATGAACCACCATTAATTTTATTTTTATTTCTTGTCCATGTCTTGTGTTTGTTATTATTTATTATCTTTTCTTTCTATATATTAATAGTTTAAGTGTGGCTGTGTTATTGCTTGGTTTTTTTTTACTTTATTTGAAACCGTGAATAAAGATTGTTATTATTAATATTGAACAGAGGGTGAGTCCATTGCCATATACCATGCACAAATCGGGATTCTGGGTTACTCCTACAGAGTTAGACAAATTTGGTAGTACCCGAGAGTTGAATCCAAGATCTTTAGATCAGCAGTCGCGCTTGCAATCAGTCTACCACGAGGCAATTTAGTAAGTTAGTTTTACGCAATTCATGTGTTTAAATATTACAACAGAAGACCACCACGACGAGAAATCTGCGGAACCATCCTGCCTTACGAAGTCGGTACTGACTACCAGTTGCCGATGAGTTCCGCGGAGGTTATTTTGCGATATCCTCTCGTCGGTAGGGTCATCTTCAGGCAGCCGCTGGACAAGCCCTGGGAAGACACTACAATTATTATCGAGAGTATGGTATGCGTGTGTCGACTAGATTTTCTAGGAATATTTGTGTCATACTGAATTACTAATTGCTGACTGACGATTAAATGTTTTTAAACTACAGTCATAATTATAATGAATCGGCATTAATTATTATTGGCGCATTATATTTCATTAAATGGTTTATTAAAAATGAAGACATTTTTTACGGCACTTCCAACTTTTTGTAAAACTAATGTCTTTCATTAAGGAACTGTAGAATCAATGTATATTAACGAGACACTTTTAGTCATGAGCATAAAGTAATGAGTTCAAGGTTCAAGGCATTGTTTTAGGCATTTAATCTTATACAGCATATATGCCATATTACTATTAATGTCACCAGGTGCATGCGGATGGCTCCAATGTGAACAACACGTTCGAGCATCGCTGGGCTGTCCATGAACATCCGCCAGGAAAGGATTTTTACAACTGGACCGGGCGCTGCCTCAGCGCGGGCAAGGTGTACGAGCCGCACGGACTGGACATCGATACTCGGCACCCTGAGCAGTACTGCAGGACTGGCTTGGAGGGACTGTGTAGGCTCGGGGATTTTACGACTAGGTGCGCCCGTCGATTTCTGTACCAATAATCCTATTGGATATTTTTCAACCGCAGTTTCTCGTTTAGCATTAATAACTGTTATAGTAAGCTCAATAATTTAGAGTTGAATATTTTAATAATGAGGACTTTTAATTCCAGTACAATTTTTGAACCGTTATCATTAGCCTGCATTTGGGCTGTATCATGACTGAAAATATTTATATGATTCAGATATACGCCGGTACAATTAATTGAATCAGTTTATTTGATACATTGCAGGCATGGTATGCTCGCGGTAGCCGGCAAGAAGCGCGATAGCGCTGCGTTAACACGACGTCTCTTCACGGACAACATCGTGAGCTTGTCCGGCAAGTACTCCATCATGAGGAAATCTCTGGTCATATACGACGATCACGGCCCAGTCGCTAGGGGAGAACGGATGGCTTGTTCGATGTAAGTTGATTGAGTAAGGGGCTCAATTAATTTCTTAACCGAATAAGGAATAAATATAATATTTTACAGCTTTGTGCTGCTTAATAAAATCAGTTTTTGGTAAGCATGAATGAACAGTTTAGCCGAAACTTTTCACAACATCCTCGACTATTATCTTGTTTTATTTTCTTCAAAGCATTAACGGGCTCCATCGCCGCAAGGCAGTGGTGCGCGATTGGTTCGGCAACGGGGAGCCGGTGGCGCTGAAGGGGCGAATAGAGATGGTACAGCAGTCCGAGTACGACGTAACTAACGTACAGGTCACACTCGAAGGTCTTACCGAGGAAGTCAGGAATTATAAAGTACACGTGGTAAGTGACCAGGTGGTCTGAAACGATTTTAATAGTTTATGTCCAAGACTTCTACACTGCCAAAGTTAAAGTTCAACTTTATTCTCCTCAAAATAAATGTACATGCGGACATATAAGAATGTAAATGAAGACATAAGATATTATACGTATAAAAACCTTAAATATATCTTTCGTTTAGTATCTTGGAAATAATATGAAATGTACATTCATTTCTTAAATATTCAACATCGAACCAGTAGCGCCAGACATAAATACTAAAGCAAGGTCAGAGCGTCTACGCCAACGGTTACTGAGACCTATATTTGTATATCTTCTTATTTTCCAGGTTCCGGTTGAGAAAGAACTGGAATTCCCCTGTGAGAAAACCACGTTATATGATACCTACAACCCTTTCAATGTCAATAAGTCGCAAAGCCCACCACCTGTCAAAGGTAAACCATCATATAATATAGTATCTAAAATCGCTGGTGGCAGTTTATCACTAACATTTCCAATTCTAATTCACTTTATGTACCGATTTAACTCGTTCTTGTTGCTTTCAATATTAATAGTGGTAGGAAACGCGGTAGGAATCCCTTAAAGTGGCGTGAAAGTAGTTAAAGTGGTGTAAGTGGTGGTGTGGGAGACCTAGATTCAGTAATATATGCCAAAAGCCTTAAAAATCGACTTACATGAAATTGTAAATAAAAATGCGAATGTACGGTTTATTTGCTTTCAGGGACAGCGGATCAATATGAATTAGGAGATTTAGGGGATAAATACGGCTTGCTCGAAGATCTTAAGAGATTTACTACATTTTACAATGAGACCCAGTTATCTTTGTATGGGCCTTACAGTATTCTGGGTCGATCCGTGGTCCTCCATAAGAAGGTATTAAACATATTTATTTTTTATCATACGTGTGTTTTCAGCAAAATTTTGTCAATTCATAGACAATTATTTAATTTCTTACTATATTTAAGTTACCCTGAAAGTAAACAACATATCCATGATTGGGCTTAAAAATAACTTCGCTCTTATGCTCATGTCCAAAATACTTTCGTTATGTATATTTATCATGGGTATTATTTGTATTAGAACCGGGATCGCCGTTGGGCCTGTTCCTCCATCGAGCGAGGATACAGCCCTTCAGAAGCACGAGAAATCAGAGGCATTGCATCGTTTCACCACCCTGGAGGGTTTGCCTACGGCTACATACGAATGACGCAACTGATCCACAACGACGGCAGCGCCAGTGACACTGTTATTGAAGTGAAGCTGAGGTATCCCGGGGTTAGGGATCGGAATTACGTAAGTGATATCTATGAAGTCCTTTTTTATATCCTTATTAAATTTAGCTTTAAGCTTTCGTGACTGCCCACATGGATTGGACATGAGATTTTGATAGTACCTTTGCGTGACATAAAAACGTGACATCACGCCTGCAATCCCCGAAGGGGTAGGAAGAGGAGTGTGTTACACTCCCACGTTTCACCAGGTCAGTACCTTTGCTTTATACATATTTCAATGTTTCCTGTTCTAGTGTCGCTACTCTAAATTCTACTTTTGTTCAGTCTATACTATAGACTCTATAGCATAAAAGATTCATTGTTACTGAAGATATATACAAGTATCCTAGTGTCATTGAATAGCTGACCACTTTTTAGAAATCTTGACCCGAAAAGATTTTTTGAAGGATTTATCTAAACGAAAGGAAATTTATTTAGAATATATGTGTTTATTTAAAATATACGTATTTGCAGACACAAAATCACAACTGGGAGATCTTTGTAAATCCAGTGGGAGTCGACGCAGCTGTACAGGTGACCAACACTCGCTGCGTCGCTGGCGGCTATCGATGGAACCCCTACTTTACCCAGCTCGCTGATCCACTTAATGTAAGCGTATGCATATAGGTACAAGAGATTGAGCTGTGTGAACGAAATATTTGTATTCATAGTCAAACTAAACGTTTTGAACACATGACAAGCGGAAAAGGGGCTCAGCGCACGACATCCACCTACGAGTATGGGAGCCATTATGTAACAATATCCAGCAATTTTGTTCTGCAGGAGTCTCACTTGGCATTTATTTCATTCAACCATTTTTAAATTCTCAACAATGTACCTAAATTCAATGACGCACTTTGTTTTTAATTTCTTCACCTAATCGTAAAAGGTAAATATTTATCCGGGAAACTGAAACGAAACAATTTAGTAGGTCCAGCAAAAGATTTCCGAATGCGGTGATTTGACAAGGGTTAGATTGGTTTTAAGTTTTTAGTCTAATTATGAATGTATTTATTGAGCTAGTGTTAAAAGAGAGATAATCCTATTTTGCACAATATTATGTGAAAGGTATATTGTCAGTTCGCCTCATATATTTTTTTTTTATAAATATTCGTTTTCAGCGAGACCTGTACAACCAGGAGTGCGGCGCGGACAACCCACTCCGATGTGATGTCGGCGACTTGACTGCCAGATTAGGCACCATTTGTGAGTTTTTATGGTTTTAACCACATTTAGTCTTATTAGTGTTGGATTATGGAATATTTAATTAAGAAAATATTCTGTTCAGAGTAGAGGCAAAAAACGGAGTCTATCACCTAACCATTACCTAATAATTTCGAATATTATT
>DWEC01002446.1:0-11701 GCA_018245735.1 Microceris miodesmiata
AAAGAAGAAAGAACAAGAAAAAGACTCGCCCCAGGGTCCTGGGTTTCAGCAACAACTAGTGAAACCCGGTGACAAACAGTTATTGGGTTCAGAAGTCCAGAACCCTAATGTTTCAGTGAGTCAGCATGTACCGCCACAACTGTTATCCGCGCCGCATGCTGCCAGCTCGCCTGTCCAAAAAGAAGACCCCAAGGACAAAACATTAAAAGTCGCCAATTCAACCACCATCACTCTTATTGAGAACACAAACTTGAACGGGGATAAGGACAAAGACAATACGTACCCAAAAAATTACTTCACACTAGAACCCAAAACTGACAAGAAAGATGAAGCCAATAAAAATAGTATAACTATCACAAGGACGGCTCCAAAGCAATCACCTGGTGGGTCACAAATCGATAAGTCCAAGGGTCCCTCCAAAACTGCAAAGAGGCCCTTGCAGTGTTTGGAGACTCTTGCTGAGAAGGCTGGTATAACCTTTGAAGATAAATATGAGGCAGCTAATACACTGCTGGCTTTAGATAAGCAGAATAATAGTTTTCGGCGACCTGATATTAAACCAAACAAGCCTGAGACTGAAAATCAGACAGAAGATTTCCGGTATAGAAGTCAGAAAGAAGAAGATGACAAGCTACAGGTGAGTTTTAACTACAAGTATATCATGAGAGATCATATTTGAAGTCTCAGTTCTCATTTCCATTCACAATGATTGGTACTCATGACTCTACATCAACTAGAATTTTAAGTGAACTATTAGCCATATTCTTTCAAATAAATGGTGGAGTGTGGTAGTGTACTACACTCCTCTGCCTACCCTTTCAGGGATGATGGGCGTCATGTTACGTTATTTTTTAAAAATCATGCATAATACTATATTTATAATATTTATGGTACTGTTCTTTTTTTAATCTAACACATATTTTAGCTTATAAATGTCCCTTTAACTTTCTATGCAGATTATTACTGCACATGTGTCTTCATTTGATGTTGTTTAAATACACATCATATCTGACTTGTTACTGAATAACGAATTCCATACATAATTGGTATATATTAAATGTTTTTGGGTTCCTGGAATATTCCCTTTGGGATAATGGCAAATTATGAATTGACCAATACATGGAAAAACTGTACTGCTGAGTAAAAATGAATATTGGCATAGTGACAAGTCATATTTTCCATATAACATTGTGTACTCAAATATTACTACAATATATTGTGTACCTTACCAATACATGTATAATTTATGGGAAATCTTCTATAAATTCATACATTTACCACTGTTAGTTAATCGTAAATTGAAATAGTATTTAGGGTTTAAGGGATACTACATAAATCTATTTTACAATATTAATATTTTCTTCAATTCACCAGATACAACAACAAATAATCCAGCAGCAGCAACAGCAGCAGCAACAGTTTCAACAGCTACAGCAGCAGCAATTGCAACAGCTACAGCAGCAACAGCTACAGCAGCTGCAACAGCAGGCTTTGCAGCGGCAGCACCAGGCTATACAGCAGCATTTAAAGAACCAACAAGACCAGCAAGAACTGGTAAGTGACGACAAACACTCCCACTGCCGAGAAAAATTTTAAGTTGTGTGGCAATTTATTTTCGTGGTTAACAAACTGTTGATAAAATTGTTCACATTTGGAACTCCACAAATACAAGATCGATGCCAATTTTAATCGTGTCCACGGTCATAGATATTAAATGCTCATAAAACTAGAATAAATTCTCTACTAGAATAAATTCTCTTGAAACTGTAACAGCTGGAATAATTCAGTGTTGTCAAATTCAGAACAAATCTTATCTTGCTAACGATGGTTAACGTAATAATAATACTCAGCACTCATTTCCCCTTAAATAATTAATCTTGCATATTTAGACTTCGAAGGCTTTCCGACAACCTCTATGTTAACCGCTATAACATTCTTGAAACATTGAGCTCCTTTGCTCTTGTACAAATTTGCAGACAGCATGTAGGTACATTTATACTAGTTATTATAGAAGCACTAATAAAAAAAAAAAAATATTTGTAAGATTAGTTGGCTCTTGTTCTGGTTCATATCATATTTGTTCCACCGAGTTCCGGTTTGACGAGTGTGTTGGTCGCACTACACTGCTACTGACTAACGCGATGTTCAAGTTCAACACTGTTGACTAATGTGATGTACAAGTTGGTCATAACATATCGACGCGTTTGTTCATGCGCCTTACGTATTACTCAACATTCGTTATTAATTGCCGCGGATAAGCGCTTCGAATCCTGGACACGCAACTCGCAATTTTACAAGTTCTTTTATGTTTAAATGTGATATGCGGAGACTGTGAAGGAAAATGACGTGACGAAATCTTAGAGTGCTCAATAATGTTTGGCAACACACTTGGTTACACTTGGCCAAGGTGGCAAACTCGGACTTTGATTCGTCTTATGGGAGATTCGGAGCCAATAGGAAAAAGCTAAAAGGGGTGATCATGATTAGTTATTACCAGCTGGACTAGTAACCCGCATGTCTCTTATATGTAATATAAACAAATTTTGTTGACCAACATCTTTGACATAATTCACAGGCAAATTCATTGCTCCCGTAATACACAAGAACTCTTACTATTCAGTGGTTGCTACAACATTTAACAGTTATTGGATTGGCAAATTAAATCTTTACCGTTATAGCATGAATGGCGTCATTTACGTACTGTATCCAGCTGACCCTCATCAAGGCTTTCACCATCTACCTTCACTTTTACCCCGGTATACTTAATCGGAGATTCTGTTGAAATTCTTTTAGTGATAATAATTATAATGAACATATAGCTTTTTGTAAATACGTCAGTAGTTTGTAATTTAAAAATATACAGATCATTCTCAGTAAATCGAAGAATATTTAGCCGATGGGGATTACCACTGTACGGTTCCATCCTGGAACTGAACTATTCGCCTAATAATAAAAGTTTATACAAGCTTCCGATGGCGCCTGACGGGTCCTTTCAAATAGACCGACTCGGAGGGCAGAGCAGATTTAGGTCGTATTTAAATATTTTAAATAGCGCTTTTATTTATATATATTTTAAATAGGGCTTTAGCGCATTTCCATAAAGTCCATTTTTACATTTCATATCTTTCTAACGGCACTCGAGTATCATCTAGCTATAAACGGCTTGAAGTGCAAAAGTTACATTTTAAATACGACCAAAATCTGTTCTGATTTTTAAACCTGTCTGTTTGAAATTACCTAAAATCGCTCTTATAACATAAATGTATAATAGAGAAAACATAGTACCGTCCATCTTGGGCAGCGTGTACTGCCGACACCCCTTCTGTTCGGTAGAGATCCGTCGGAATCAATTTGCAATTTGCTAAAGGGTCGTGCCATCCGTTTGACGCTACGATGCCGTGATTCATATCTCATCGTGTGATGCTATGCACCTGCAAGTAACTGGTGGGAAGACTGCTATGTCGGAGCAATACTTTTTTGTTTCAGCTGAATATAGCATATGTGTACCCCATAGAGTATATATTATGATATCATCATCAGCCCATCTCAGTTCACTGATGGACGTAGGCCTCCCCAGAAAGGTTTTTTTGCTCATAATCCGCACGCTGAAAAATTTTCTTCTGTACAAACATACCCTTCAAAGATATATATACACTTACAATGTCATATAACAATTTTTTTCTCCGTGCAGTTTGGGTCATCAAGGATAAGTCAGCTAGGGTGGTGAGCAAGTTGCGTGGGCGCAATACCATTGTCGATAAAAACAAAATAATGAGTCATCGAAGGCAGGTGCACGGCGGCGGTGTGGTATCCAAATGCGATATTGTTATGATCATTGTTTGTCAATTGTTATGTTATTTGTTTTTCATCATTACCCCCGCCTAATATCTGCAAATTAATGCTATGCTAATTTATTACTCACCCTCACAATGACAAAACTAAATACACTATCGATAACAATAATGCGCATCACTATGCCCGCCCATAAGGCCCGTGAGTGGGAGAGAGAGCAAAATAGTAGCTTCGCCGCTCCGACGTTGTATGACGCAAACTGCACGGAGAAAAAAAATATACTATAGTCTCTAAATTTTCACAGACATATGGTTATTTGCATCAGTTTTTAAGCAATTTATTTTCCTGTGCTTTAGATATGTTTTATATTGACGGCCTATATTTTATGATTGATGAAATTATATGATGTGGGATCCAACTTCGACTTTCGACGACTTTTCTGACAATACATATTTGTGTTTAAATTTGAATGCCGTCACTCATCAGGTCTACGTTACCCAAATTATTACTTCACCAAGTGTTAGTTTGTAATGCAAACGGATTTAGTTGCAGAAGCAGTACCAACAACAACAGCAGCAGCAGCAACAGCAGCAGCAGCAGCAGCAGCAGCAGCAACAACAACAACAACAACAACAGCAGCAGCAGCAACAGCAACAGCAGCAATCACAACAGCAGCAACAAGCCCAGCAGCCCCCGCAGCTTCAAAAGCCCGATATACAACAGTTGCCCCAGCAGCAAGAGATACAACAAAAGTTCGTTCAAGTAAGATTGCAGCCTTCATTATTTATTTTTGTAGCAGTAGCGTTTCGTATGTCCAGTATTAATTTCTATATTTGTTTTTTTATATATATATATATATTTGTCTTGATTTTTCCGTTTTTTTCTTTTGTTTTTATATTTTATTTCTGAGCTATTCCGAAGTTTTGTTAAAACTAAAAAGTAGAGATGGCACTATAGGGTAAAATATTAACTTTAATTGTTCTTGTAACAAAATTGACAATAATTTAGTCATAAACGACATGGTACATTTAGCGGTTATTATAAATATATGTGTTCCTGCAGGTAGTTAATAACCAGCCAGTGCATACACAACAGTTTAATGTACCCGGGATTGGCGAAATTAACCTGAGATTCTTGGCAGCACCGCATAGTAATGTGAACCTACTTTTTGACAAAAACCAGAAGACTGGAATGAGCACAGAGATCAAGGCACAAGTGAGTGATACAATTGCCGCAAAGCACCAATGCTTATTGCGTGGCACGAATATCTTAATACATAATTGTATTATGAATTTAAAAAAATAACACTTAGAAGTTGCCTCCCGTTTGTTTCAAATTTGCCACGCCTAACCAAGACTTATTTTTTTTTTTACTAACTAAAGGCTTATATCTTTTTTTTATTTGTATAAGGTATTAATTTGAATCATGAATCTTTATCCGAATTATTTTGTATAATTTAATATTCACATAAATACACAAAATATTGAATTATTACAGAAGGGAACACCTTGAAATTCGTGCATAATATTATCGTGTCGTGTATAAAAACTGTAATGAAATTAAAAGATTTCCTTTCTAAATACTTTTTACCCATTTAAAGGGCTTTTTTATATTGCGAAGTGACAACTTGTATCAACGTAAATAAAACTCCTCTAAATTTCTCTATTTGACCACTAACTTTCTTGATTGGTTAAAGGATTTTAGTTTAATATACTGCTAAATAAAAATATTGGCATGCCTTTAAAATATAATTATAAATGACGTACATGATTAGTACATACATTGATTTGTAAATATTGATAGTGTTTCTTTATAAAAGTCGTGCAAAAAAAAATATAATAAATGGCCAGGCGGGAACGATGGGCAGGTGACATTGTTTTTAACATCAAAAGCTTAGTTTATTACTAATATAGTGTAAATATTGTTTTGCAATACCTGACTGTTTGATTGAAATACACTACCACTTCTGCTAACAACTCGTAAATCGTAATCGTTTATGCATATTATACTCATGTTTTGCAGAAAAACACTTCATTTGGAGTTTTTTAATCACTCAAGAATTCATGCACTCGTGCATTTAAAACAGTGTATAGTCGAGATAAATTCTTAAATAATTACAACAGCAAGTTGCTATCCAAATGCTATACAAAACTAAAACTTTTCAACAATGCGTTTGAATTATCTTTTTTAAATCATAAATGAATTAAGAAAAAACAGTGTTGATTTGTGTTTGTCGCAACAGTTGAACTGAAGTTGTCGCTGAATTAGGAATTGTTTTCACGGCTGTAAAGAGGAAAACGGATCTTTATTAAAATTGAATTATTATCCCTATACGAACAAAATGAATAACACTCAGTAAATGAGTTTGTATATAAATAAAACTGGTACTACCTAACAGTTGTATACAAACATAAAAATAGTCGTTATTATTAGTATATTATTTAAAAATGCAAAAATCACTTTTTTGACAAGTGAACATCTCTCTCAAGTCATCAACACTTGTATGTAGAGTTTCAGAATTATGGCAAATTTGAAACAAGCTGATAATAACAGTTTTTGTATGTCAATGCATTCAAATACAGTTTAAATCATATCTAATCGTTGCATTGAGAAAATGATTTGCTTCAAAAACTTTTGCAACAGTTAAATGATGCAATTGACGACTCCTGTATTAATTTGAAGAACATGAGACTTAATAATAAAAAACAATCGCGCTTTGACCAAACACTGTGCAGGTACATTTTTTTTGTACAGTATGGCAAAGCCCAGAGTGCTACAGTCCTTCACAATATATTTAGAACAATCACCATAGTTCAAAGCAGAGCACTTTTTAATTTTGGTGCATGAAATATGTAAGTTACAAGAAGGTATAAGTTACAGGTTGATAACAGTAAGGGACAGAATAACATGTAGGTGTAAAATCTGGTTCAGCCACCATTTCTTACATCCACCATATTACACAGTGGTGTTAACTGTTCATATAGCAGTAAATGGTGCTACCTCAAGCGCGCCAGCATTCACATTTCCGCCAACCCCTGCTTTCTTACCCTTACCGCACATAATTAGACCATCATTATTCAGTTCTTTTCCCATGACGGTATTTAATTCCCTTCTAGAAGAAGTCATTTAACCCTTATCATGCCTAAATAAACAGAGATAAGACTTCATGATAGCACTGTTCGATTTTTTTCGGTTTTAAATTTAATCCTTTTTTGTGTATTCTTTTCAGTTTTAAGTTACATGTAATCTTTTTTGTTGATATATGTTTATCGGTTTTTAATTGAATCGCATTATTGATGTTGCTATATATTTGGCCGTTTTAATTTAAATTGAATTATTTTTGTTTCTGTATGTTTATCGGTTTTAAATTGAATCGCATTATTGATGTTGCTATATATTTGACAGTTTTAATTTAAATTGGAATTGTTTCTGTTGCTATATGTTTATTGGTTTTGTATTAAATTGAATTATTACTGTTGTTATATCTTTGTCAGTTTTAATTTAGAGTATGAATTGTGTTGCTATTTTTTATAAAACCTTGAACTTAATGTATCAATCAAGTATTTTAAGGAATCGGGTATTTCAGGTATTTCATATTCATTTATTTTGCATAGTAAAAGAACAACTGCGCTGCACTACAAATCATGATTTAACTGAATTTTTCTTGTCTAGAGATCATTAACAGTTTCCTTTGAGAATGGATGGACACATGATGATAGTGATATAAACAGATGATGATAGTGATAATAGTGATAATAATAATGATGATAGTGATAATAAACAATCCTACGAGCAACAAGATATAGGAACTTACACCTTCGTAAAATACAATAATTAGTTAAATCTTACGTGTTATATGTCCTGTACCTGTCGATAGCAAACAGCGTTTCTTCGATCTGTTATATTTTCTTGCAGGTTACATTCAGATTGCTCCTAAGTCTGATAGTCTCCTAAGTATTCTGTTTCTTTTATAAACCATCTACATTTTATAGAGCCCATATATATTTTAGTTAGAGACAAGCGTGCTTCGAACGAAATTTTATATCTTTAATTAGACGTAGGTACCTCTGCTGGGAAGCGTAATCGCTGTAAACCGTGTTTACGTTTAATGTACGACAACGTGAAGTATGACATGTTATGTGTGCAGTATTTATTAAAGTGTTAGAACATTAATTGGAAGTAAAAAGTTGTTCAAGTATCCTAAGTGGTTGATGTTAAACAAACTTTTTTCCCTGTTGAAATGACTTATGATTCTTTTGAATAAATTGGCAAAGGTTACCAATATAGCTTGACCACCGTGTTCGGCAATTTCAATTGTTAATATATGAAATCGCTGTGCACTAGACATAAAACAGTTTCTCCCCTAAGTTCACGATACTATTGTTGCACCGAGTATGCAACGTTTAGTTCGTCGTTAAACCAACTGAGCTCATTAATAACTTGTAGTTAGTTTAGTTTGTTATTTAAGTTAGCACATAATTAACTTAACTAACTACACCAGCATTTAATAAGTGCCAAACATCTCTATCCTTGCACTTGCAAGGGTAGAGATGTTTGTCACTCCGTGCTCTCTGCCTGCCCCGTAAGGGACTTCGGGCTAAGGGTCAGGAAGATATGTATATAGGTATAAAACACTAATTAAATGTAATTGTTACCGTATAACAGTTAAAACGATTGCGTTCTGAGAAGTTATAATTCGCTAAATCGTTTTTGCTACAAAATGCGAAAGAGTGAAACTCTGCCGGCGTCCATCTTTTCCGAATCGTATAACCTGGAATTATTCAAAATAAGAGTAAATAATCACTTTCTTGGCGAGCGTGCTACATCCTAGGCTGCATGTCTCTTTTCATCAGGTGGGATTGCAGCCAAACGTGAGCCTATTTCTACATAAAAAAGTTAAGATTTTTTCGGGCGTTTCATGCGCAGTTGTCAAATTAAAAATCTCACACGGCATTAAGATTGTAAATATGTTATTATATACTAAAGTTATCCTTCTATGGTACGTTAAGTGTTGACTGTCCGATTTTTATTCGAAAAGTTTAATGTCGGCGAAAGAATTTCTGATCGAAAAAAGGGTTGGAGCGATTAGCCTTTCCAGCATCGAAATGTTGTGTTAATTGTTTTTCCATGCATAGTTCAACCCTCGACCCGGAACGCGTTAAACTTTTTAAACACGGTGCTCAATTCATGGAGGCTCCATAGAATAATCCGTTTAAAAAAGAAGAAATTCGTTTTCCCAAATAATTTAAACCGCTAATATGATATTTTTTTGGCAATAATTCAATATGTACCATTTTATTGCTATAACAAAAGTTTTGTATTCCTGATATTTTTTTAAATATTATCCAAAAACAGATCTAACTGACCTTAAACAATCAATATTGTATTAATAACTATGAAAAATACACGTACAAAACGCAAATAATAGCAACACCAATGAGACAAATGTTGAAATTTGTACATAGCGTGTACAGTGACGGGTTACCCTTTCATTTTGAGGTCAGTTCATTTCCAATCTCTGAATGGGAAAATTCACTTAGTAAGTTTGATTAATTTTACATTTTCTTCAAGTGGTGTTGATTTATAAAAAAAATCGCAATTTATAAAATGGATTCTATCACTTGTGAAGGATCCTACCTTCATGTACCTACCTACCTACCTGTTACGTATCTCTACATTATCTAAATCGGGATATTTAACTGAAGAAGACAAAATGGAGATTTTTCGGTCGAGTTCTTGTACAATTTTATGTTATTTTTAGGAAAAAACATTATGGATATTTTTAAAAAAGGTATTGATTTGAAAATGGAAGCGAATTGCGATTTAAACTGTTTAAATAGGCGTCAGTGTTTCTGAGCGTTGCAAAGGGGCGCGACTCGGTCGTTGTCGTTCTGTTTTTAATATTTTATTTGTACACCCGGCCTAAATTTTAAAATCGATCGGCTTTATGTAGTATGAAAGTTTCGGGACCTATGTCATACGAAGAGCCCGCGCGCCGGGTCCAGGGTTAACAATACGAATTTAACTGAATCATATGGCATAAAGTATTATTTCTATTTTAGTCCCCGAGAATCAACATCTCAACAACGTCTTGGATTGGAAATGTAATAAATAGATTAACGAAGATTTCTCGCGTGATCGGAGCGTTTAGAAAAAAATGACCTTTCATAAAAAACATTTAAAAAAGTTAATAAGAAACGCGATCCTATATTTGGAAGTAAGTACATTCACATTTCATTAAAGAAATATTTAAATGATGGGGTTGTTGAAATGAGTTCTCAAAATTTGATTTTTTTTTTATTTATTTTTTTTTCAGAAAGATTATGCTGAGAATAATGATGTCGCTGAAAATGACATATTAATGTCAGTTTCAAGGCAAGAAAATACAGTAAGTCATGACGTAAATACGTAACCAGAAGGAAACTGTATTACGTACTGATATAATAAAGGGAATTGCCTGCTTCAAATGAAATTATTTTTTATGGTCTTGCGGAAATCTTAAGAATATTGATAATGGATGAAACACGCTAGGATGCCCAATGTCATAGGCATAATAATGTTACGTATCATTTTTTGATCGCTCATCGAAAGCATCAAATTGAAATTGGATGTTTTTTTTTCAGAACGAAGAGGTTTTGGTGTTCAACGAGTACGATCCAAATAGAGAGAATACCAGTGATACAGTGAATAAAGATACGGTTAGTTCGTATTTCTAATACCTTCAAATGTGATGTGTATTTTTTTCTATGGATAGAATATTTACTCTGTAAATATGATAAAAAAATTAAAAAAAAAAAACAAATAACTGTGTTTTTATATACGGGAATCTGCTGTATGAATGAAGTACGCAGAGGGAGAGAGAAAAATATAATTATAATTATTACAGTTATATTTTTCCCAAATGGCAGACATTATATTATAATGTCATTAACATCGAGAGCCGTTGAAGAGAGCGAGAATGCTTTAAAGCGTAACGAAAAGAAAGAATGATACAGTGTAATATTCTAAAATTTGCCTTTCGTATTGTAGCAGATTGTGGAAAATCAAAGTCAAGTGGTCCAGCAGCAGATTAACATGTCTCAACACGAACCCACGCAGCAACACCATCAAACAGTCACCGTGGTGTCCTCCATGCCCAGCAGCTTGTCTCAGCATCAGGTAATTGATGCATGAAATTTTAATAAATAAAATCCACAACCACACAATTAAATCAAGTGATATTGAGATCTTATTACATTAAATTTATTAAGACAAAATACTAATAGTATTGGCTAACCTGCTCATATGTAACTAATAAGTGAAAGACCATGAAATAAATTGTATTTTTATGACGACAAAAAAAAATTATAATAAAACAAATGGGTAAACAATTTAATCTCAGAGAAATAGTAAATTACCTCATTTTAGGGGCGAAAGGTATTTTACACTTTTACATACAAATTTCAGTACAAAGATCTGTTCAATAGTTTTATCTTTATGTTGCAATCGTATTACATACCTACCTATTAATTATCGTACTTCGCGAGCGTGGCCTATACAAATGTCGATATATCGTACAAGAACACGCGCACACAGACACGCACGCACACACTCTCGTGTCCCCCACACGCATGTGTAATTAATGTGCCAATGGCGTAATATATTAATGTGATTCGGTTAAATTTCAATAATATTTATCAGAATTAATACTTATGCAGAATCCTGAAAAATCTACGTAATGTTCCATCGATCGAAAAAAAAGAAAGTATTTTGAGCCATTACAAACCACGCTGTTCGAGGCGGCTCCTTCCCATTATCTCCATCATGAATTTAATTTTAGTTGAGTAGATTCACTCTTTCCATTTGGATGGTATTTCTTTAAATGTTGCAGCTCTCTTACCTCTTTAAATACATATATTGAAACTTAGAC
>DWEC01002447.1:0-11697 GCA_018245735.1 Microceris miodesmiata
GGCTGATGATGATGACGTACTACGAATAAAAATCGATTTCATTTTACATTATATTCATTGATTATTAAATTACAATAGAATTTAATTGTCACGTATATCGCACATACAAAATAGACGAATTTCTTAGTACCGTAGAATACGTTTTGGTGATACTTCAAACGTAAACTAAGTCTGCTGGCTGTTGAATCCCTTCAATACACAGTCCTTTGCCAAATACTAAAGTAGTTATTTAACATTTTTTAAGTCAGTGTAGTTTTGTCAAACATTTACAAATAAAAATAAAAGTTACTTGAACTTATTTTTGTATCTCATTACATCAGGTGCCAAATATTTATAAACGTAGTTACTTTCCATTAAAAATCGTGTATATGTACGAGTGTTAATTGAAATTTAAATTAAAATATATCATGTAATGGAAATAAATATTTTTTAGCTATTTTCATTCTTTTATTTCCTTATAGCCAGTTTTTCTTCGTAAATACTCAGTAGCAATGTATACACGAAATAAAATAGAAATATCAAAGTAAAAAGTAAAATTGTTATATGGGCAGGATAACTTAAAAAAATATTGGTAATTTTATCGAAAGAGTAAATCTAAAATATTCTATAAATATTTCATAATTATTGCTTGGAAGCACATTTTATGAAAAATGCACAAAAAATGAACAGATAAGGTAGGTGTAAATATGGTTTATTTAATTTTCTCTACCAAATCATTTATATCACTGACTTACAATAATAATAATATCGACAGTTTCATTAGATTGTATTTATTTAGTTAGTGGATAATGATTTACTGAATATTATTTCATTTTATTTAAAATGTTTTTATCTGCCAATATTTTAAAGTTTTCTCAGTGATAAAGAGAATTGTTAATAAAAATTGGCACTTTTCTAATAAATTAACTCATTAATATAACACTAGCTTAATCGAAACTGCTGACAATAGCCGGACTCAAAATATTTTCATAAATTTCGATCTTTATTCATATTGTTGCAGCAAATTGATATCTTGATGCTTGCCAAAGTTTGAATTAGTTTATGTAGACGGCTGTGTACCTGTAGCTAAGACAAGTTATGGCAGCCCTGAACTACTGTGAACTTTTGACATAAGAGACCGTGTGAAACAAGAGTGTTTAAGACGACATAACTTATAGTTTGTAAATTTTAACAGGAATGTGATATAAATTTAATAGAACAATATGGCATTTTTATGTCCTGTTCGAATCAGAAGGGGAAAAAAGAAAAAATGTAAGTAAGACGAAGCTTTTTTGAGAAAATCTATTGAGTCAATGACCTCAAACTTTCTATATAGTTATAAATACCTATATAAAACTAGTAAATTCATCTCGATTTATACGAAAACCTGATGTGATATACAATTAATTCTGTCTGTATGAATATCCCGGATAGAAAAATATGTCTAAAAAATACAACCGAACAAGTTATATAGGTATTTGTGACATGAATTCTGTTATGGTTGCCAATGCCATTCAACATATGATGTTTCTAATAAACTTATTTAAGACGTTCAAAAACGATAACCTACTTAACAATTATGAGCATTGTGTACAGCATGAATTCAAAAAACATGAGTAATATTGACATATTTAGTTATTTGTGTCAGAAATTGACATACAATATTATACAGGCCTTGATAAGGAATATAACGAATTAAAGTTTGCTATTTACGTTACAGCGAGCAGTGGTGATTCAGAAAAGGAATTATCACGTCCTGGATCAGGACTTAGTCCCGGTATGGGCAGGATTACTGGTTCAGCAAGTATTGAGACTTTAGTCAGAGTGGGGATTGAAAAAGAACATGGATTGAGTCCAGATTCTAAAATGGTTGTGTTGCACGATTTTGCTCCCTGTGTTGATGATGAATTAGAGGTATGATATTGAATTTTGGAATAGAAAAACATATTCAGGGCCTGATATCAGGTATTATGTTGAAAATCCACTTATAAAGCATAGATATAATTTTACTTCATTTACCTCTATATAAGTTTTTAAGTGTTAAAAATTATTATTATTATATTATCACAGCAGGTCCCTGATACAAACTGAGTGCCCAATATTGACTTGCTTACAAACCTTACATGATGAACATTGGTATAATATCTACACATTATAATAAATATAATGTGTGTAATATTTTTACTGATTTCAATGCTACTCAAATTTCAATGACTTATTAAAACAAGGGTGAACAGGTTCTTCCTAGGCATGCATGCTCCATCTTAGGACACATCAGGCAACAAACATCACAGCCAAATAATAACCTATCATATAAAAAATATGTCTGTAAAAGGGTATAACTCTTCTGATCAAAAATAGCAATGACTTAAATCGTAATAATTGTAACATTTCAGGTAAAGCGGGGCCAAATAGTGAATGTACTGTATCGTGAAAATGATTGGGTGTATGTAATAGTGGCAGAGTCCCGGAGGGAAGGCTTTATCCCACACTCATACTGTGCGCCATGTGAGCACCATGACCTGAAAAAGAAGCTACCAAGAAGTCGTTCACCTACTGACTTAGCACATAGAGATGTTTCACAGTAAGGACTATTTTACTTAGAACTGGCACTCAATACTGTGATTTCCTTTAACTTCAGACATGTTGAACAGATACTTGTAATGGAGTCCAATATCAGAAATTTGATATTAATAGGAAGTATTGTAAATGTAGTACATTGTTTTGAATATGAGTGCATTTGATTTACATATCCATCAGACAAATAATATTTACACCGAGACCAATTTAACAACTTAAATTAGAGTAAAGAACTTCAAGTTTTGGGAATTGTTGCAATAAAAAAGAAGTATTTCATTTGCCATGTACTATAGTACTATATATTACATGCAGTGTTTCATTTGCACCCAGTAACAGATGAAAGAACAAAGGGTTGTACTATTTAATTTACTGGTGTCTTGCTAATCACAAAGTAACAAATACCACAGTAAATTGGCTGAATGTCCTTACCTTACCAATTTCAGATTATCACTGTCGGATGGTGCAACAAATGATGGTCATTCAGAGCTTGGTAGTGAAGGTGAAGCATGCCCATTCAGCAAGGATCCCTCAGGGCGATATGTTGTGCTGTACACATTTACAGCCAGAGATGAGAATGATGTGGATGTTGAAAGAGGAGAGTTTGTAACAGGTATATCCATTGGTGACAAACAATATTCAATTATTACATGAAATCTTTCATTCAAACCAGATCTGTGTTCACTTTCATAGTTTCAGTTGTGACATTTGCTACACTTTGATGAGATTTAAAAAGTTAGTTATTTTCTGTTATAACTATTTCTATTACTATCATATAACTATTTTTAATTTGTCCAGTTTTGAACAGAGAAGATCCAGACTGGTATTGGATTGTGAGGAGTGATGGCCAGGAAGGGTTCATACCTTCCGGCTTTGTATATCCAGCTGTAGTACAAGGTATGATGAGTTTTTATTTGATTGTACTTAATACAAGAGTGCTTCCCATACAATATTAATTAAGTGCTTTTAGTGTGTGATGATTATATTATTAATTTGATTATAATTTTTTAGTGTAAAAGTATTGTAACACCACTTTTTAGAAACTAAAGTATATATGTGTATGAAGTGTCACAAATACAATCACAAAGCTCCAATAATATTGTAATGTTATAGGGACAAAAAGCGATTTTGTAATACTTTAATTTATGTCCTAACTTTTGTAAATTTAAATTATTCTTTGTTGCATCCAGCTACACAAGATAATCCACAACCGATACACTCGCCGCCAGCAGCCAATGTGAACAACACTCTACTGGCCAACAACTTGAACAACGCGACTCAAGACAGCGACGGCCGGTACCACGGGACAGAGCTAGTCATGCTGTACGATTATAAGGTAATTGATAATATTACAAAACATTAAATTCAACCACCATCAACACAAATGAAAAACCTATTAAAGGTTTAAAACCGAGTCATTAGAAATATTTTAGAAAATTCTCATTGAAGATGATTGATCGTAAGTCGTGAAGGCGCCGGCGGCGGCTGGGCAGCCGCCGCCAGATCGAATTGCGTAACAGGTAACTTTACGCGGATGCGTAAAATTACTTGTAACGCAAATTGATCTGAAGTTTATGTGAGCGACGTAAAGCTCACTTTTCCTTGTAATAAAAACAGTCCGATGTCTGGATTCTTCTGAAATATCCGTTATGCTGGATAGTGGGCACCTCCTTTAAGCGAGATATAAATAAATAATAAATTAGCATATTGACTTATATGTATGTTCAGGGTATTTTTATCCATATGTTCGCAGGCACAGGCACCAGACGATCTGTCGGTGAAGCGCGGTGAGTGGGTGTACGCGGACCTGACGCAGCAGACGGTGGAGGGCTGGCTGTGGGCGCACGCGCCCAAGTCGCGCCGTTCCGGGTTCATTCCCACCGCCTACGCGAGAGCACCGCACACTACGTCGCTTTAGACCGTTGCACATATTGTCACTACAAAAAAATAAATCACAATCTTTTACAATTGTATAAATATAGAATTTAGCCAATTATGTAATCTCTTTGTCGTAACGTTTTGCATTATATCAATATTTCATTTCAATTTTCAAATTGAAGAGAACATTTAATTACGAACGATAAGTTATAATAACAACAACTATTAACAATAATAAATTAAACCATTGGATGAACTGCAACTTTTTGTGCAATAGCTTTGTAACTGAAGTTATTTATTGTGTGAACAATTGTGCAAAACATTGTGTGAGATCGTAGTGTGCGGTTCACGTGATACTCAATTACGTGCCTAAGTTTTTGAGCCACATCAAAGTTAACGACGTAAGTTATAATATTGAAGAGTTAAGTAAGTCATGATCAGGAACTATTCAAATTTGATTTGAATTATATGATCAAAAATTATGTATGTACGTAAATATATTTAATTCAGTGCCAATAGTAAAGTACAAGATTTATACTTTGTTTTTATTATACACTATGTTTTAGGATATATTTGAATGGAAGAATTGACACTAATAATAACTATCATAATGCTTTTACGAAGTTAGTAGTTATAAGTGTTTCAGTGAGTTGAGAAAACATGGCGGCAAATTGAAAAGCGCACGAATCGCGCAGATATCAATATAATTTTGTGTCAAAAAAATTGAGGTATTTTTAAATTATGCTACACAATAGTCTATTTTTCGAAAAACTAGCCTTGCATTTACGAAATATTTCTTTTCATTGCCAGAGAAGTATAACTTCTAGTTTTTTTGTAATGCTTTTTGTAAATATTTCTACAAAGCGTTAATATTTCTTTTTCGAATGATTATTGATAATAATAATAATACTGAAATAACAGCCATAATAATTTTCTATTAATCACTCATTTATTGACTTATAATAGAATCATTTATTATGATTAAGGTACTTTATTTATACCAACCTATTTCTGTCGTTGTTATCTAAGTTAGGACATTTTGCGGCCGGTATCCTTTTTGCATCATCTTTTTGTTACATATAGCAGTACAGTGGGTCAATCTGATTATCGCTTAAAATTGTGTATTCATTTAAAGCTTTTAAATTTGAAAATCCTGACATAATACATTCCTTGATTGTCTGAATATACAATCAGAATGTCGTGAAGACTTTATGATTGTTAGTTTATGTTACATTTCGTCTATTTTCTTATCAGTGGCCAGCAAAATAATATATATGCAAGATAATATTAGGTAAATGAATGGACATAAAGACATACATTTTACACTTAGTAATAGTAGTAGGCAGATAAACGCTGGCGTGTTGTAAAATATGTTTAACATAGTCTTCCTTAGATGGTGAGTTTCTGTTTAGGTTATGATAAATACGCTATTAAAATTGCATTTATGTAAAATAATTTCCGTCCAAATTCGACTGATTTGACATTGCGCTTTATATTTTTGTACTTTTTACTTAACTGTTAAGATTTAGCTATTACTTAAATAAATCTTTTTTCATACACTTTGTTTTATTTGTCGAGTACATATTCAGTTATGAGGAAATTATTTTAAATGTCTCTATTGGTTGGTATGTGTAAAATGCAATCTGATTTTAGATGGAAATAAGTTAAGGATATTTTGAGTAAATAAAACTCAGTGTGGTAAACACTAGACATACATTTATTCCATTAATGCAAAATAAATAAATTATTTACTCCAACAGTAAATTCCTCTTCTTTTGCTTGGCCTGTTGCTTGATTTTGTCTTTGATTTCCCAATCTTCCAGTTGTTCTTCAACTTTTTTTATATCATTCTCAGTTACAGTTATAGGCAATTGTAATTCTATTTGTTCACTTCTAATCAACTTGAGAGCTTTAATCTTATCTTTCAAGAACGGGCCTTGTTGACTCTCCAGGAGATTCCGGTAGTCATTGAGTTTGCTTTGGCAAATGTCGTCACAGTGCATCTCTGTTAACTTCCGTAAAGATTCTTTTCGTGAAAGCTTGTGAAATGATCTGAAAAGATGTATCTGTTATTATATAGTTACCAAAAACATTTCTTCACTAATAAAATGAGAAGGTTGTAAATATTTCAAATGAAAAAGAAACTTATATACTGTGACAGAAACCTTTATTGTGAGTTCATATTTTCCTATTAAATGCCTCGTGAGTGTTTATACACATGATTCGGGGTGGCCTGACTAGTTTCGGAGCTGTACGAGGTTCTTCCTCAAGAGCTCCTGGCGTTTGTAGCGAGATATAATTGCAGCAGTCTCCGCTGCGATTTCGCTGCAAGCGCTGGGAGCCCATGAGGAAGGACCTCGTACAGCTCCGAAACCAGTCGTGCCATCCCGAAAAACGTATGTGAGTTAAATCGGTACATTTATAATCATGTGTACAAGCCCATAACCAAAATTAGTACACGTTAAAATAATTAGTGACTCAGCCCTTTCTTCCTTTTTCTTTCATTGTACAAAATAGATTACATTAAAATGGGCTCAATATTGTCTATCAGCATGGTGAATGAAAACAAAGCTTAGTTATACTAATAAGTAAAATGAAAAGTTCTTAATAACAATGGTGTTTATTTCTTTAAAAACACTAATACATGGTCACTAAAATATTAGGGCTGTAAATATAAAAAAAGCATAACATGTTTGAAAACAATCATTACACATTTATGAGATAATTGGATGTACTTACTCTGGATGTGCTTTATATTCAATGTTCAATTTTTCTAAAAGCCATTCGAATTTTTTATAGTCATATTGTCTTAAAAATTTTAGGAGTTTTTTTCTTCTATCAATTAATTCCTGACAAGTTTGCTGCAATATAAATTACCATATTATTGTTATTATGTCTGCCGACCCATGCTTGGTCAGCATGGCCAACTGTGGCCACAATTCTTATCATAGTGAGAGAAGACCAGTGACCAATAGAGAAATAATAAAAGATTTAATGATTATGATAATGATTATATGTATATTATAAACAATATTGAGTAATAACACTGATTTTTTACCATAACTATGAGATTGTTTAGGTAATATAATAATATGAACTCATCAAAAACAGTTACAATTTCATCCCCAATTTTAATTTGCACTCAATAGTGAAAATTTATTATCAATTCAATTTCATAATTAGTCATAAGAGTGTGGTTAAATATAATATGTTTGAAGGTTATCTGTGAAAAGGACTATTCATCCATCAGTAGTGGGTATAGTAATCAGTAGTGGGTATATAAATCTCTGAACAAAGTTCAAATATGAATGAATGTTTATACATAACTAATCTACAAAATTACAACATAACTTTGGTAAATAACAAACCTTTGCCTTCACATTTTTCGGGAATTTCTCCAATGTTTGCTGTAGGCAGCGTATATGACCGGTCAGTCTGGCAACTAAGATAAATTTTTAAAGTAAAATCATTTATCAGCAATGTCTTAACAATACAAGAATTTGGTGTCAACTGATCTGAGATGACACCAGAAGGTGGTGGAACTTTTCAATAGCTGTTAGGAATCTTCTTGAATAGCCTTAACAGACTCATGATGGTAATGAAGTAATGGTGTGTGTCCCTGATTATTGTGCTGGGTTTATGGTGCTGTTTGTTTGTCCTGTGTCTACGTATAAAAAGGAAAATAGTTTTTATATATGCATATATTTTAAGGACAAGTTTTTTTACAGAGAACCAATGTCACTAACATTGTTCAAAGGTTTAGCTCTCTGAAGTGGCAATGGGCTGGGCTTATCTGTCAAAGAATCGACAACAGGTAGAATAGACGAGTTCTGGAGTGGAGACCACGGCTCAGCAAACTTAGTGTAGGATACCCTGTGGCCCAGTGGAATAGAGCTCTGCGAAAGGCTGCAGGCAGATGCTGGATGCGACAGGGCGGGGACAGGGTGTGATGGCGCTCATTGTGGGAGGCCTATGTCCAGCAGTAGATGGGCTGATGATGATGATAATGATATATTTAATCTGTATACAATGAGCCACCTCATTATCATACAATATTATCATTATCAA
Organism: Microceris miodesmiata; assembly: GCA_018245735.1. Classification (NCBI taxonomy): domain Eukaryota; kingdom Metazoa; phylum Arthropoda; class Insecta; order Lepidoptera; family Hesperiidae; genus Microceris; species Microceris miodesmiata. Next base: position 8,503 of record DWEC01002447.1, read on the forward strand.
AAAATAGTTACAACAACATACTTCTAGTCTCAGCAGTATTCTCATCGTACTGATGTCTCCGAACTCTATCCATCAGATGCTTTTTAATAAGCGCATTATGTTCCTTTTGCCCAAGATGTGCCACTGAGAAAATTCTTTTCACAGATTCTGGTGCACTGTAGATTAAAGTAAGGTAATAAAGCTAACATTAATAATCATATTTTGTTTGTTGGTTATGTTATTGAAGAATTGCAAGCTTCACTGCTGATTGACAGGTTCTATGTGCAATCTCCATGTCAGGTACTGTTGTTTTTTAATTTGAAATATCCAGTAACAGTAAGAATTTGTGCCCCATGTGTATCTATAGCTTCACTCCCTATTCCACGGTGGAAGGTATAATATCACGGCGAATCGTGAGAGGGTACTTCACTCCTCTGGCTATCACTATGGGGAATCCAGGCATGCTTTTATAACACTTCTAATGATATACTAAATATTTTCAGAAAGTAATTTCGTTTGGTGCATAGACTAGCTGATTATCTTTGCCTACACTGTACTGTAATACTTTTTAAAATCATATTCATGAAAAAAACAACATGAAAATAATCTAACCTCAAACAGATTCATTATAAACATTTACATGTTTTCAGTAAGTTATTTCAGCTAATAACAATGTGCAAACCTTTTGATTTCATCACTTAAAGCATAATCGTTTCCAATTGTTGTTTCCGGGATGGGTGGAATACCCTCCAAGTCGCCAGATCGTTCCGCTTTATAAGCAGGAACGTAGGGCGGTCTCACCCATTTCACATCAACTAGCTGCTTAACTCCACGAGTTTGAATTAGATACGAACTGATTTGTCGTAACATTTTATATCGACTAATACTTCTCTATATTTTAATAGTATAATAATTGGATATTTTTTTTATATTTACGCCTACGTATCAATGTCAAAACCAATTTGTCAATGTCAATTGTCAAAAGAATGGGTGGGATATGTGACAGTTCTAATAACCAAACTTTTAAATAATCAAGATTCGTGGCGCAGACAGCCGATGTTAATGACGAACTGTATACTTTCTGTATGTCAATTTTCGTACAAAGCTCATGCAATATTTTTGACATAATTGACTGAAATACATCCAAATTGTCAAAAGTTCAATCTTAAAATTTAAAGCGGTAACAAACGTTATATTGCGCGTGTAGAGTCCAGCGTTGTACTGCTATTACGGTTATATAACTGCACTCCTAGTGATAAAAATTAATGAAATATCACCTATTTTATAACATCTCTTTCCTATTGGCTGTAGATTCATCAATCTTACGAAATATATTTAAAATATATCAGTTTACAAACAACTGTTTGCTACTATATGATGTTGCAAAATTCTGTGGCACTGTCATCAATTAAGAATTATCAAACGAATAGCACATTTGAGGTTTTACTTTAATGCTTTTTAAGTACTTTTCTAAGTACATATTCCCTATCTATTTAACTTATTTTTGACATGCTACAGCTTATGGAAAATGAAATAAAAGTATATTTTGATAACCACTCATTTATTGCTTTCAGGAATATGAAACCTCAAACTTATATTACAGCAACTTTGTACTAAAAGTACAGTTCCACATGACTGTACACAAATAAAATATACACATTTGCATTGACATATCAATTATTTAATAAACGGAGGTGCGAATCACATTATCAAAATAATTAATAACTTTTAGAAATCTTACAATAGAAAACTTAGAAAATTGATTAACATCCCAATAAAGACAATGATCAAAATTATGCTAATAACACAAACGTAACTTGGAAACTAGTGCACAAAAACTAGCCAAAGCTTTTTAATATATTATTACTAGCTGGTTTTTGTAAAATATTTCATAAAATAAATTACCATGCACCATATTATATATCTTCCATAATAATAGAAGAAAATATGAATTTATTTTTATAAAATTATGATACACAAATTTCACATAATCATCACACAAGGAAGCATTTATAGAAACACTGTTAGTAATGATGCTGTGTCACAATGTGATATTTATGACCACCTTTACTATAAACGCACCTTCGGAATATTTAGTTATTATTAATAAAATCGAAACATGTATTGCACTTTTAAATGAGTACTTTACTTGCTAATAAATATGAAATGAATGTGTGGAATGTTTTATGTTTGAAATATTTCGTTAGCTAAACATACATAGAAAAATCTACACAAAACTAATAAAATGCAAAATATGCAATAATATCAAACCGTAATTTTTTTGCAATACCAATAGGAAAAAATTAAAAATTTTTTTTTAATGATAAGTAATGATAGAAAGTAAATAGAAATTTAAAATATCATCAACAAGCCAAAAAAGGAATGCAAACCACAGCAAATGAATTTTCACCTACCACCCCTTAACATAAAACTTATTTTAATACTGGACTTTATTCTGCTATGTACTCACTACAAAATGTTCAAATATCCCTTACAGATATAAATAGAAAAATGTCTTTAATTAGAAGCTCCTTATAAATAATTATATTTGGCCCTAGCAGTATGTTTACAATAACATGACTTTGACACTCCTAGGTTCCATGTGACTATATAACTATAAAACTTATGATGACGTCGTTTAATACCATCAATACAACAACCAACAAATAATCCATTGAAACATTTGAAAACATCGTTTTTGGGCAAATGATTACCATAAGTTAATCTTCAATCACAATATATATACATGTGTGCCCAGCTACGAACATATACAAAACAAACAAGTGCATTCCCCATTCTAGCAAACAGCAATTCTATGCAACTTATTAGGACAGTTTAGATAATAGGACATTGTACTAATAATTAGTACTATGTAACACATTTCATGGGTTAAATTCATCCTAATTATGTGGATTTATACGACACAATAAAAATACTGACTGCATAAAGTACAGATTGCAACAAAGAATAATTTAGCTAGACGTTACTTGGGTGTTCTTAGATTGAATATTATTTAGTCGAATTTTTATTTTGAATGGAACTGACAAAAAAACAACATATATAATTGAATTTATGAGACTAGGTCTATAACAAAAATAGAACATTAACAAAGTACAATCAACATCAAAATTCAATTATCAATATTTTAATGACGTAACTTTATTCCAAATCTTTTATATTTTAAATATCTATTTTTTGATATTGACTGCACTTGTA
>DWEC01002448.1:0-11692 GCA_018245735.1 Microceris miodesmiata
GCAATTGAGTACATTGAACAGACTTTATCGGGTGAAATATTTTCATGTCATCAGCGTAAAGTAAGATTTTAGAGTAAGTAAGTAAGAGATACAACTACATATATGTTGCTATCTCACTCGTGCGACTGTTAAACCGCATAAGTGAATTCGCGTCACACGTCACTGAGTTGGAAATACGAAACGTTCCAATTTCAAATATGTGAACCAATTTCAATTTTCGTAATGTCTGTGTATGCACCGTATATTCGTCCTTCCTGTGTTGACCTTAGTACAAAATGTAGGTCACTAACTGTCAGGCTTGTCATGTAACTTAACTAGATTTACATTTAACTTTATGGGAACTAACTAACTAGTGTTGTATAATATTAGGGCTTGCCAGACACTGTTGCTCCAAAATTCAAATAAATATATAATACATATATACAATATTTCTTTTTCGGTATTAAAAGCTTTTCATTTCTAAATCTGAACTACACGGGCTTTCATAAAACAGTACGTGCCTACAACACGAGAGAACGACAATCATATCGTTTCGTTCTAAGGCCGTCTAAAAATACAAAAGCGGAACAAACATTAAACTGCTGAATCGAGTGAAAAAAAAACGACGTGCCTAATGGGCTGGGGTCATTTACGCCCTCCGGGGCCAATTTAACGTGCGGTCAGAGGTAAACAAATAAAAGTCCCTAACCCTAATGGTTACGTAAATGAAACGTCATTCAATTCGGACGGTGTGAAACAAGGCGTTGGGGCCCGTGCTCTCCGCTCCCACCCATACCTCCGATACCCGTGGCGATTATCAAACTTCGTGGTCGAAGTGACTAGCGGCAGCGGTGCGATCAATTTTCCTGATAACAGTAACGTACAGTTTACTGTGAGAAAAGGTGATAGAAATCTGCATTACGTACCGTTATAAAACGTAACTTCACGCCTGTAATCACGGAAGGGGTAGCCAGAGGACTGTAGTACTCATCCACGTTTCACCAGTTACGTTTACGTCCCACAATGATTTGATGATTTGAAATGGTGATATACATACACGTTTTGATTCGAAAAAGAATAGTGAAATTATGGAGATACTTAAAATTTTCAAATTATTAGTTTTTTTGTTATCGCTGATGATTATCGCTTTATTATTATTTTTATATACTCCTATATAATATTGCATTAAAGTATGTCGATGTAGCGTCTTTATTCCCAAAAATGTATGTATGATTTATTTGACTACCTATAGACCTTTGTAATAAATGATCTATAAACAAGTCTATCGAACTACTTCCGAACTTTTTGATGAGAATTCTTTTTTGGATCGTCGATGATGAATTTTTCACACAATATAATGTTATATCGAGAATTTTCGCCGTGCCTCTAACGCCTGTAACTTATGGCAACCCAGGGACAAGGAACTCCATGATATTTATACATGTCAAAGCGCGCTGAACAAAGTTTTTGCTTTTTAAACAGCAACGCCTTGGTATTTTTAAAAAACATTTCTGACTATGACAAAAGTGAGAGAATAAAGCCATTAAAATACTTACTATACTTATTATGCATATGTATTATAACGCACAAAACGTTTTTCCTTAAAGAGCGTAGTCTCTTTTTAATTCGCATTCCAATTGGTGGATTGGTTAGCGGTGTCAGTTTCTTGGCTTCCGGTTCGATTCCAGGTCTTATAAAATATAATTACTATGTATGTGATTATATGTTATGTAGGCTTGTTTAGAAGATACCGTGAAATGCAGTAAAATTGTAAGAAAATATTATACTTACTAATCCAAAAAAATTAACTCCGATTTCCGTATTATTAAAGACAACAAATCTCTTAAAGGGTATTGGCATTACTTCGCGCAAAGTTCAAGCTAAATCAATCGAGTGAATTATACGACTAACATTTACGAACCAGGTAACGTATAAACCGGACATGTCGACGATCGTTCTACAAAATATTAGGCAATTCTTTTTCAACTTGACTGTACTTAAATTAAAAGCATTTCATTTCCGTAGGAAATGTTTTTAGAGGAGATCGGACTTTGTGAGAACATTTTCGAACAAATCAGTTACGGAGATAAAATCGGAACATGTTACGTTGATTTACTGATAAAGAGTTGCAGGTTTTGTACACAAGCTTACATTGGGAATGAGCAACCGGTTTCATATTGTCAGTAAACAATTCAGATTGACTAAGACATTATATTATATACCTATTTATATATTTAGTTTATGCACACAAATGCACGATATGCCAGATGTTTATATGAAGAAATGCTTATTGACTAACAATTATTGTATACGAGTGTAATAAGAAAGGATTATAATTATATATTTGATAACATGACATTAGCATGCTAGATAATGTTGTCGGTGTGATCGATATACCTTGACTGAAATACCTGTGTTAAACTGTAACAATATTTACACGACGAACGAACAAGTAATAAATGAACGCATGAACGAATAAAAGAACGAGCTAACTAACGAGTATATAAAAATGAACGAATGAATAAAATAATGAACAATTTATGTATGCTTTTTGTCATGAAAATATTTGCGATTGCCAGTGTCTGTGGTCAATGAAATAATTGAAAAATAACGTTGTGTTCGCACGCGGCGCTGATGTAATACGTTGATTTGATTTTAATCGCTTCACATATTCATATAGTTATATAGATAGCATGCAACATTATTAACTTAAGTTTTTGTCAGAATCAATTGGTTAGAATTTCGCATGGACTGTTGAAACAGGAGTTTGTGACTTAACTGTAGAGCCATGGTAGTGAGTTCGATTCCCGTCATAGATATATATACCTTATAATGTATGATGAAGGACGAGTATTTGCTCTGAATAATGCTGTAAATTTATCTACCTAAATAAGTGTTCATTGGAAGCTTGTTTGTTTATTTTTTATATGGCATAGTGATTACTAAGACTCCGTCCATTTATAAAAATAATTTCACGACATTTATGCGTTGATAATAAACATTTAACATGGAAAAATATGTACAATAATTGTGTTAAACATTCTCGAGTTTATCGACGAAGCCATCAACGTCAGTCGGTACAGTTAACACAGCTTCCCTCGCAGACGAGTTGAGGCCCGTTGAGACCCGCAATTATTATCCGAATTCTTCCTCTGATTAGGATAAAGTTTGACATACAGTTGGCTAGCTTGTTGAATATCAAAGCTAATTAGCAAAATTTGGAATGGACATCTCGCTAGTATTTGTTGTATTAAGTGTTTCTTATATAACGAATAGAGTCGAGATCAAAGCTTGAGTGTTGAAATATATTTTTGAGAAAGAGCGGGGTTTATTATTTATATAAATTCATCTCTACAATAAATCTCTATAATAAATATGTAACAAAGTGCGAATTTTGTACCTGAAGTGATGTATGTAGTAGGTCGACCTAACGAAATAAATTTAATAGTTCAATTTAGAAATGAAATACAGTAGAATTAAATGCAAATAACAATGGGGTCGTTATATACAAGTTTGCTCGTATATAGATCCCTAAATAAATTAAAATTGAAAATTAATACCTGATGATGTTTTGTGCTACTCAGTCCTGGGTGGATGATGAACCTTTGATTATGTGAAACCTTGTGAGGGAGTGAGAAAGAATGTGTTCTTGTCTCTCTTTCACTAGCTTTCTATGTCTCAATCAGACAGCTGCATTGGATAGTGATGAGTGCTCGACAAGCATTGGATAGTAAAAAAAGATAGAAGGAAAAAGAGATGCGATAACTTAGACACTTTAGATGCACTCCGCGTCATTACAACTCAATTGAGTGTGATTCACGGCCGCTTTTGGTAACCACTCTGGCTACTCGCGCGCCTCCCGATCTTGATGTGGTGTGATTGAAAGATGAAATTCATTTAGGTGTTTAGATGTGTTATGTGTTAGATTATGAATGGAATTGGAAAGAATGTTTTGTTTTTTCATTTAATTAACACGTAACTAATTCAGAGATGTATGCAACGGAGTCGAATCCTACACATTTTTGTGGCATCCAGAATTAAAAAACCAGCTAGGCCATCCCTGCTCTAAACAGAACGCTTGAAAGGGCCAACGCTGGTATCTTTTACTGCAAGAAATTTTCTTAGACCATTTATCATCATGATCATCTGCTTGTCAACAGCTTATAAATAAACAAATGAAAGAATGTAAGTATTTCCTGTTTCAAGGCAGTTTAAAAAATAACTCGAGTGCTATTGCAATAACGAGACAAAGCGAGGTAGGTACGCGCAAAGGTATCTGCTTAATTGCTTTGAAATGTGTTTGAACGAATTTAAATAAAAAAAATATATAAAACTGCCCTCTATCAACACCAGGGAATACCTGTCGAGTTACTTAGAAGCGTTCATTATGACATAACTCGTTTGAATGACGATAAGAACATGGATGTTTTAAATTTCAGCTTATTATACTGTTGTACTGGCATTCCTCAGCCTGGTGGCTAATGATAAGTAAGATTATATACTAACTTATTCCGAGACCGATTTTTTAATACATTTCATCATCATTGTCCATGATTCGCGTGTATTTCATTCTTGATAATTTCAAATTTGAATCAATTCATTATGATCGCTTGTCGTAATGAAAAGAGTTAAGGGCATAGCCCACCACGCTGTTCAAGTGCGGGACACTAGAATCAGAGACATGTTTTAGAGAAAGCGATGGAGTCTTTTTATTTTTCTTCATAATATTTTTTTTACTGTTACAGCAAGTGACATTCAGAACGAGGTGCGCCAGGATTTGAACCCAAAATCCCATAAATGGGAGGTCGAATCCTAAATCGTAAAAATCGTAAAAAAAACGTAACATCACGCTTATAATCCCCAAAGGTTCAGGCAGAGGAGTGCAGTACATTTCCAGGTTTCACCAGTTAAGTTTACGTCCCATGGAATAGGTGGTGAGCCTATTGTCATACACCAGGCACAGATTCAGATTTCGAGCCATTACTAGAAATTCTAAATTTAAAAATTCCAATAGTATCTATCCGACCCGGGATTTGAATTCAAGACCTCCCTATCGGCAGTTGCTCTTGCAACCACTCAACCAACGAGGCAGTCACACCAAATATAGATACATATAAAGGTATATATATGCACACAAACACATACAAATTATTTTTATGCTGGATTATTTAAACGGAAATTGCATTCGGAAAACGTAATATTATGCTCACCCTAATGTCGTCGCACCATTCGCGGTGCACGGCGATATTGATGTCGTTGTGTGTTTATTATACAAATGACGGTATAAAATATTCAATTACATACAAATATTCGCAAATGTTGCTTTCGCGGGTTGACAGTAAACCGCCCGTCGGTCAACCGCTCGGAATTCCTTCGACCTACAACCCTAACCCTTAGAGAATGTTTAAAAAGAGTCGGGCTAAAGGCCATGTCTCATCGCCGGCGAGGGGCGAGAGATGTTCAGTAACGTGTAAACATAAATTAAAGTAATTTTTAACGACAAACGTAACATCACGCCTGTAATCCCCGAAGGGGTAGGCAGAGGCAGGTATCAGTCAGAGGTAGGTATCAGTTTGCTGATACGAGCAGCGATTTCGCTTCCTTTCTTTCTCCTGTGAGATTATCCATTTCTGAGTCTTTCTAGGCTGGTAGCTCTAAGCATGACTCTCTCTATGTAGTATTTACATATATGTACAAATATATATGGGATTAGTATGCCACACTGTGTTTACATGTAAGAAAATACTGCATTTTAAGTGAATAATACAAATCAGACTACTATATATATTATATTGGCTTTAGCCCCACAACAGTAGGGTTAATACTTTAATAAATAAATAATGTTATACATAAATAGCTTAAGCGAGTAAACTTCGTCGCATAATCGTTTGCATTGAGACAGATGGGGTTGACGACCTACCATAATACGTATTGGGTTATTACAGTTGCTATGTTGGGTGGATGAGGTGAAGACAAAAAAAATACGGGCAGGTGGGCAGGTGCGGCGACGCTCCGTACGTACGTAATATACAGGGTGTTTATAAAATTAAAAGGCAATTCGTTCAACCAATTACAGTTTTAATTGGGACATATATCGATCTTGACAGGAGGTTGTATACCGTACAGTGATAAATTTGCATTTTATCACTGTTTAATGGCAAGAGCACAGGGGGAGGGGGGGACTTGGAAAATAGTGATGAATAGCGCGCGATTTCTCATGGCAATAACGATGGCATTCATCATTTTTGCGAGCAGATAAGATATTTTTTATTTATTTATGTACGTACTACGGTGATATCGAACGAAATAGTTATTGGGGACATATCTTTGAAGTTAAATATCATTATTACTCATATTGTAAAATGTATGGAATCATAATTTTAAGCAGATAATGCCTTTTCGAACTTTTCTCTTTTTTACTTCTTTTCAAGTTACTTAAACGGTGACCAATTGGAAAACGTGAATCACATGATACTTGTAACTAACCTAACCTCATTTAGCCTTCATATGGACTTAGCTACCGGAAGTCTCAAACAGACGAATTGTGAGAAACAAACAATTTGGAACACTTAGCATTTCAGACCGGTGTTCACGAACCGTAACAATTCTTGGAATTTATCTATTTATACACTAATTGAACAAAGAAGCAATTATATGCCTAAATAATTTGAAACAAACGGATTATACGAGTACCTTATAGATATAGGATTCTTAGAGCAGATTCTTAATAGGAGAATATTAAGATTATAAAATAGGAAGACAAACATGTTCACTTGCTATGTACTACTAAATGTAGCCTACTATTTATAAACATATAATTTTTAAAATAGCTTTTATGGTAGTTTTTATTCTGTGTGTAAGGACAAACATGTTAATAAAAGTACTTTTAAGTATATTGTTTAAAAAAAATACATTACTCCTTTGGCACGCTACACAAGTCTCATAAAGTTAGTTCTTACAATATAATTACGTGTTGCACTACTATGTATAGGATTCTGCGGAGAAGCGCTCTCCTGGCTAACTACATACTTTCGCTATCTACTACCAGCCAATTTGTCCAATCAATGTACGAGTAAAATAACGAAGAGCAAAGAAATAAATGAATCATTACCACTTCGTTGCGATATTAAAGCCGTCTGAGCTTTGAAAAGTCACTGTCCTCGCTCGGATATCTTGAAAATTCTAAAGGCCAACAACATCAGACAAATATATTATTAACAATGTATTGATATAAGTTGGAAAATATCGTTATTATTGGATCCAAATTGATTTAAATTTAAAACAATTAAGTTTGAATGAATAGGATCATCAGCTTCAGATCGGTAATAAGAGGTTAGGAATAGGGTTGTTAGTATACCTCAGTTATATTGCAAGTCGGACTCGTTGCTGCTCCTCAGGACTGATATAGTCCCTTCTAGTACCTATATATTTTATTTCAATCTTATATAATGTTGTATATTAATATGAGTAAACTTTTATTATCATTAAAATGAATAAATCACTCATGTTTCTTCATATAAAAATACTGTTCGCTTCTAAAAATGGCACATTATATCTTTACCCATCAATGCGAAGATCGGCCAGCATCATCTAAACCGCCACCGCCATAAATAACACCACCGTGAAGCTAAATTATAACTTGTCATCTGGTGCAGCGTGGCAGTTGTTGATTTATATGTAATAAGGCGAGTGAAGCCGTGTTGTATTGTAGAAGCGTGGGTGGTACTGTCGGCAAAAGAAGCGCTAAAAAGTTTACGGTTTAAAATTATGACGCTCGTATCACAAGGATAGATATTTTTTACAAGACTATACTTTGATTTTTAAAATTTATTTTTCTATATTTCTATAGATTTGGGGTAACCATGGATTAATAATAAAATAGTTAACTTAATGATCAACTGCTGTTTAGCCAAAACAGCTAAAGCTAATTGCCAATCTTCTCTTGATAAGAAAGGATAAGATTTAAGGCAAGGCCTCCTCTAGTCACCGAAGCAGATGACAAATCATCATCATGACCATCAAGCTATCTCAGTCCCACTATTGGACATAGGATTTTCCTGAGGATTTTTTGCCCATGTTCCCCACGCTGGACATGCAGGTTGAAAATCGGAGAGCACAGCTTCTCGTTTAGCCTATGATAGTCTGGCCGTCGACGGCCAATCTATTATATCCTGTCCAAGTAGGCAAGGAGGATGGAACAAGGGACATATGTGCCTAAAAGTGAAAAATTAAAAATAGTATATAAAAAAACATCAGCATGTAGCCCATATTAGGGTATACACAGTAACAGGTGTGGGATGCCGCGCTCGCGTGCCGGACGCGCGCCTTGCTGCAAGTGTTTCAGGGGTTATAATTGTGGTAATTCCGATTTGATTATACGAATTAAAAAAAAAACAAAAATCAAGTTTGCACTCTGTCCTGTCATCAAATGTCAAACGCAAGACATCGCGATAAATTGTTGACGTCACTACTTCCTATATGAAAGTGACGTAATTTTTTTTCACTTATATCCTTTAAAATTTCATACACCGCAAGTAATTAAATTAGTTGTTGTAGTTAAACCAATTTATTTTATATTAAAATGTAAATACGTGAGACTGGAGACGTTGAAATTAAATTTTAAAGACATTGAATGTCAGATTAACGCGCTTAACGCTTTGCATTTCGAAAGGACACCTGTGTGAAACAGGGGAATTTGAAAAAATATTTTCGTCAAAATTATTCTTTATTAATATGTTTATTTTCAGTATGATGACATGATGTTCAATAGTCATCAATGATGGACACTGGTATTAGCTCTAAAACCATTACAACTCCAGATTCCGTGAATCACATCTTCAAGATACGCTGCGAAGAGTCTATGAAATATATACATACATTTCAATTAACTAGGCTCTACAACTCCATTACATTCTTACGCCAGATCTCCCACTGGGTAAGCAGATAGCAGCGAATGTCAAATATCCTTATCATTACAGAATTGACATGATTCTACAATCATAGCTGCCTTTATACACGAATACACCTCATTCTATATATTAAAAGTCACCAACTATGATGAAGTTATTGTCACAGTATTTGACCGTGACTTTAGTTTTAAATGCATCTGTAGTATAATACTCTAGTGCATTCCTATTGCATACGCGCTGCGTTTAAAAATACACGCAAACATATCACCTGCTGCATTCGTACAGTTCCATAAGATTTCGAAAACATGTATATTGTGCGGTGCACCGTCAGGCTGTGCACAGACTTGATAACAATTAGAAGTGGCACTCTTGTTTATGCGAAAATTATTACGATACTCTAAAATTACATGTAGCCTATTTGAAATGATCTGCTAGTAGGGCCACCCCGAAAAACGTACGTGAGTTAAGCCGGTACATTTATAATCATGATCTGCTGATTTAAAATCTCTTTACTTTACTGCAAGCATATAACACACTGTTGGTGGCAGTTCTCATTTTGCTAATGGGATAAGCCGAAGCATACTGTTTAACGTTGTTTTAATATGTAAATGTGAGGATGCGTATCGGAGGCGAACTTGGGTTATCGGAGATTTATGTCTTCCGAAAGATATCGGGAAAAATTTAAAAACTGTATGAAACTAATAAGTTGGCGTCATTTGTGAAAAGATGCTAGTGTTTGGATTTGGTATTAAGTACCTCATTATCATTTTTATCACCACCACAACCATGAACCCTTTTGTTTATCGTTAAACTAATAATTAATCACTCCTCTCACGATGAAAAGGGTTAAGATCATAGTCATGTTACTAATTGATATCGAACTATACAACAAACGATCACCTCTGGAATTGCGACCGGGACACAAAAAGCGCTAAAATCAATAACATCGCCGCTTCGGTTGCGTTAATTTTTTGTTACAAGACTTGCATTTCTAGCTTTTACACTATTCACTTCTAGTCATTACGTATTCTGTAGTTCGCGCGGCGGTACGGCGGGCGCAGCGCGAGTGCACCTGCTGCCGGGTGGCGAGTTAAAAAACTATTGAAAAAACTTTTTTTCTTACCAGACCCAGGTAATGGACGCGCAAGCAACATCGCGATCCTAAATTAGAAGTGAGATTATAACATTACATAGATTAATTTTAGATGGTCGCTTCCAGCTGCGTGTACTTCGCGTGTAAAGGTGTACTGTTTAATTAAATATAGTTGGGTTTATGTTCGACTGACTAATTACACGCATCGGGATCCGATCAATGATTCTTGTCTCGAATAAGAATCGTGTTAGCAATGAGGCGTCAGGTGTCAGTCATAGTCACAATATAATGAATATATTTATATTTGAATCATATCTAAAGGGTCGCACATGTTATTGCTAATAACAAAATATTTTACTGTTACTTTCAAAATAATCATATTATGTTCGTTTGACAATTTTTTTAAGCTGTTATGTAATATTGCCAAAGTTATCACATTCAAAATGGCCATAAGATACGATAGAATTAAATATACAATTTGATAGAAAAAAAAACATTAAAAACAGCACAAGTCAAGAGCGGGACATTGCCACATGAAAATAAAAACTAGCCTTTACACAGTAAACACCGCACTGTTGGTATTACCACGCTCGTCCCGCAGATGTTTCGCGCTGGCCACCCATGTGTTGAAGTTCACGAGTCCCGTTTTAAAACAATAAAACTTTATCGACGACATCTATAAAATATCGTTTGAAACCGCCAAGGTGGTTGGAAATTTAAATAGAATATAATGTTGTGCACCACGAACGTGATAAAGTGGGACTAGCAGCAGGCACCTGTTGGAGGGGTTGCCGTCCGATTTTTTGTCTAAGACAATAACAATTATATTATAAGGGTATTAATTTTAACGATCGCTTATTGATCTCGTTGACCGTCTGTGCTTAATAACCAACAAAAATACCGCTAAACGTTTTTTGAGTATGCACTATATCATTGTGGCGTTTCGCGATCGACGGGAGCTCATGGAACCCCGGATAGGTCAGAAACTTATAAGGTGTTTACAAAAACATCCGTCAGTTAATTAGGTACATAAATAATTCTTGTCCAATCAACTCGTACCTATAATTTACACAGCGTGTGATAAGCGTTAATATTTTTTTGTAATAAGCGGTCTATTTTGTTCAGATTCTAGGATTATAAGGTTTAAAAATTTCACAGTAGTCGTTGTTTCAATTCAGCCTGTAAGGAAGGATAGACATAATATTTGGCATTTGGTGCTGTCTGTTTATCCCGTGAGAGACCTGGCGAAACGATTTAGTAAATAAAAATATCATCAGATCATATTGTCTACATATACCATACTTCAATCAGGACTGGAATTGTAGTTTAGGTCAGCCCCACAACCCTATATGTATATTGAGATATAGATGCTGAACACGATATTCCTCGGCAAAGTAACGTTTAGAAGAATAACAATAATAAAAGAGAGAATACCATAAGACGCCACCACAAACGGTCATCTGATCCCACAGTATATAACAATACAATAAGTTCTGTCTAATTTGGGATCAGACTATCAGACAAGCTCACCGTCTCGTTATCACAGCAGTCTGTGGTAACTAGACGATTGATAAACTACATATACAGTATGTATGTATATATGTATAGCGAATAAGTATTTATGTATATAAGTATACTAGCCGTCCCCGCCCGCTTCGCTGGGCGAATTTTCAAAGGAAATAAATTAAATTTTATTCATCATTTTTTTTTT
>DWEC01002449.1:0-11691 GCA_018245735.1 Microceris miodesmiata
AACAAAATTTAATATAACAACCAATTTGGTGACGAAACAGTTTTTCGGAGCTGTCACCGCTAATATGGTTAACCATTTTGATCTAAACAAACGACTCCCACTAGGCAGCAGTGTAGGCGGTGCGAGAAGTTGTGGTCAGCGAGCTCAGTCGCTAGTGCAGCGCGGGGATTATGGGAAAAACTTTCTGTGGAGGCCTATGTCCATCAGTGAGCTAAAACAGGCTAATGGAGTACATATGTATATGTATACAATACATATATACAACACAAAAATTATGTCACTTTGCTAGCGTAGTCTTCGTCGTTACAGGTTCTGTGGTACTGATTTTCATTAAGAAGCAATATCCTAAAATTGTTGATTTGGGTCTCAAGCATTCTGCGGTTGAAACCTTTACACCTACAACTGGCTGCACGTTGGGTGGATTTTTAAGATTACGTCACAACATTGAAGGAAAATATCGTGATTAAACATAATTATGTACTTTATAGTTGTCAGTAATGCATTCTAAGACGAGTGAAATATGCCAATTGCTACTTGAGCCGCATGGTACAATGTGACCTTAGCCCTTTTCGTTCTGATAGGACATTCATGTACACAGCAGAACAATAAATGTTATGATAATTACGCCTTTTAAAAGGTTGTTAAGATGAGGTAATTAGAAGGCATTACAGTTCAATGCCCAAGGCTATTCGTGGATAATTTCTGTTGTATTTTTCGTGCCGTGAAACGACAGTACTGGCATTTTTCCTGCTTTTATTGACCCGGTAGGGTATGTTTAATTAGAACGGGCGTCCCAATTTCCTTCTTACTAGTAGTATGAGATTTGTAGGTTAGATGAAATATGTAAATAATATATATAAATATGTAATATTATGGTATAGATGTGAAGTGAAATGTGATGTGAGGTGACCCGTTTATATATTGGTCAGTGACCCAAATTACCTATTAGGGATTACTTTGACCTATAGTCCTCTTTTGAGTTAGGCCTTTACCTGGTTTTGTTATTTAGTGGCATCTGAAGATATTATTATTGTTGTTACAGCATCATCATCATCATTATCAGCCTATTTTTATCCACTGCTGAACACAGGCCTTTCCAATAGCACGCCACTGAGCTCGATCTTCATCTCGTCAAACCCAACCGCTGCCAGCCACTTTGCGTATATCGTCACTCCACCCAGTTAAGGCATGCAGCCTTTCAAAACATAGATATTTAATCTTTATCCAATCGCTTCTAACATCTTCAAATAGTCTCTCTTCATAGACGAACTTAAATTATAGTTCATATATGAACAAATGATAACTATAGAAAAAGTCCGTGTGATGGACAGGAATATATTTTAACATAAAATTTACTTAACTATGGAAATGAAGGTGTTACCAGTGTCAGACAATGATAACAATAATGTGTGTGATGTGCAACACACGTGCGATACGAGATATTAGAGATGATGGTGTGTTTAAGTGTACACGAAACAATGGTATAACAGCACCATAAACATGGTTATTTGTTACAATGGACTTACTCGGATAATATATTATATGATTTTTAGCGGTGTGCATTGCGTAAATTTACCTGTTTAACTGTTTGCCTAATGTTTTCACTGACGTCTGACTTTAAAAAGTATATCAATTTACGATATTTACGGTATTTACGGTATTTTCTTAAGATTGCATTCGCATAAAATAATAGTACGAGTTTATTACTGGATTATTTAAACTTTGTGTATAAATAATTGTGAGAAGTAACAAATAGTTTACATTTGTGTCCTGGTGTTATTGTTAAACATCCGCCATGTTCTGGCAACAGTTGGCCAGACTGCGATACCCCAACCCACATACCCAGCGTGGGGATCTAAAGCCAACACCCCTAGGAGGCCTGTCCGGTCTTAAAAAGGCCGATGATGATGATGACAGAATAGGAGGTGAGTAGTGTTGACGGGTTAATGACGACTTATTTCTTAAAATATAAAATCTTAATGTCAAAGTTATATTAAGTACAAAAGCCTTGTAAGTTGGTAATTAAATTAATGTTTCTGTATATTTTTCGACAAAATTATACATTTTGCAATTCAAATATTATTATTTGAATATAAAGTTGCTTGTTCGAGTCCTAGGACGTTCACTATCGAATAACATTGACATTTTGACAGTTTTTCTATCATTTTATCAATCAACGCTTGGAAATAATTACATGTTTCATTCTTTCTTTCAAAATTTTTTGCACTTATATGCACTTAGCGCAGTGTTAAAGTTAATGCCTCTATTTTGTAAGATTCTTGCTCAACAGTGGGATGTCAATTTAATAATAATAATGTAAATGTAATCAAGCGTACAAAAACAAACTTAATGTAGAGTCAATTTGGCTGCAGTGTGAACTTGTGACCGTGTGGGTTAGATGGAAATGAAAGGTATTACCGAGGTCACCGCATTGTGGTCATCTTTGGTCATAATTGGGAACGAACGTACTTAATTGGTCACGGTTGTTTTTCTATTGAATTTTGACCTAAATTTAATTGATTTAACAATGTGAAAAATATAAAAATTGTATATATGAAAAGTTAGATGTCCTATTTTTTTCATTTTTTATTATTGTTATATTTCTTATTTTATTCTATAAAAAAGTCAAAAGCTTCTAATGTAGAGAAATCTAAATGTATGTGTATAGACATTTCAGATCAGAGTTACAGAACTCTATTTTAATAATCCGTTCTTAAAATATTTAACAAAACACTTTGGATATTTTAAATAATTTGATGCAAATAAAATTTCCAAACGTATGCAAGATTATTAAACTAGAGGAACCACCCCTATGAGACCTGGCGTAATGATATATTAATAATAATAAGATATAACACTATTAAAGTTCTTTACACTCGATAACATTACATCTAAATTAAGAATTTAGGTTGGATAATCTATTCATTTACACAGATAGAAAATTCTAAAAGTATTTCGCCTCTAATGTGCTAATAATGTTAACTTCTATCTATGAAATGTGCAAACTTTGCAATTTCACAGTTCACACTTTGTAATTTACCAGTCGTATAAAAACAAAGACTTAGCAGTCTCATTGCAGTTTCAGTAATACAGTTTCTCAAAAGCAGATTAAGTGTCGACAGAAACTTTTCGGAAACAATCTACGATGAAAGAGAAATTCATGAAAATTTAACAATGTAAAGGGTGTTTTATTTGTCTTTTTGAGACTTGACTAATATACCATATAATTAGTAGCATTACACATTAAAACAACCTGTGAATAAATTTCAGAAATAGTTTTAATGTATTTAATACGTGTTTAATTTGTTACCAAATGAAAAACTCGCGAAAAGTAATTAGCAGCTAACGGGATCCGTTTCGTAAAATGTCCCAAATTAAGCCTGTATCATTGTTTTATTTGTTTTTTCATTTCTGTTTGTTATAATCACATGATATGTTTGAAAATATTTATTAACACAGAGCAGAAAATAAAACGTTCTCTTCGTGTTATTGCTATAAATAAATATTAATAATGGCTTAGCATTCTCTGCATACATTTTAATATTTCCACTGTGATCACGTCATGAAATTATTTTTCATTGTATGCCTGTATTAATTATATTGTATCGTACCTTTCTTCTTAGGTAATGTTTACGTATCTCATTTCATTTCTAATTCTTTTTTTAAATTTTGAGTATACTTTTAATCACATCACTCATTAATTTTAAATTAAAATTGTTTACTGGCAAGTCACAATTTAGTCAAAAATAAAACCAAGTAAAAAAAGCCGGATATAAAATAAAAAAGAACACAAAAATTTAAACATACCGTTAGACTGGCGACAACACTAGAACACAAACAGTAACTTAAAAAAAAGTTTTAATTTAACAATACTGTTTTTAAATTATATTATATGTAATAATATTATGTCCGTGGGTAGCGCACGTGTGCGTATACCGCGGGTCGCTTTCCGACTGGCTCTGATCTGCGCACGCGCAGCTCGCAGAGATAGTGCACTGGTTTATTTATCTCGCATACAATAGCTCAATATTAATATCAAGTAATGACGTACGGCTGTTGAATGAGTGACCAGTAGTGACAAATGGTTGCAAGCCATTCTGGGGTCCGAAAAGCATTTCAAACACTCCAATTTTTTTTTTATAACAATAGGCTCGCGTTTAACAACAATTTCACCTGGTGGAAAGTGGTATGATTATTATATTTATATATGATTTCAACAACTTTTTATACAACTTATATAATTAAACGGTTTCAGAGCATGACTGCGGTATAAAATTAGTCGTATTATAATTTAATTTCCATGCACAATCATGGTTTTGTGACTAATGCTAAGTTTGAGGGGCGGAACAATGGCATTGATTCATAGAAAAATATTTGTCGCTCATTGGTTTTGCCTTCCGTAGTATATTTTCTAACTTCTATTTTATCA
Organism: Microceris miodesmiata; assembly: GCA_018245735.1. Lineage (NCBI taxonomy): Eukaryota > Metazoa > Arthropoda > Insecta > Lepidoptera > Hesperiidae > Microceris > Microceris miodesmiata. Next base: position 4,430 of record DWEC01002449.1, read on the forward strand.
ATGAGATCTATGTTAATGATATGTAATTTCCATGCCTCTTCAAAAAGGTTATTGAGACCAGTCCTATGTATATCTAAGTATGTTTCAAGGGCAAAACATTTGAGACTGTGTTTTTGGGTTTATGGTTTTTATCCTAATAAATTGGTTAAATCATAAAATAAATATATATAGATAGTATAAACAACAGTTACAATAAAAAAAACTTTACGTAGAATGTTTTTACGAACCACACCGCATAGGAACAAGGGTATAAGCCAGTCGTCTTGTAGGAAAAGACAATTAAATCTAGGAGGACAATTGTAACTTTTTAAATTATATTTTTATATATCTTACAAGAACTTTGTACAGAACTAATCAAAAGTTAAGTTTTTAGAGTTTTGTTATATCCGGAACCAAATATGCCTATAGAATGTTCGCCCGCCGCCAGTAAACCTTCGCCTTGCAGCGGCCGCGCCGGCGACCCATTGCATAACAATAGAATAAAACATACATTACTTACCATTTAATTACTTATAAAACATACCTTTTTATTTACAGTACTTCTCAAGCAATGAATCTAATCTTAAGCACTTCATATTATTTATCACTTTGATATCAGAATTTATAAATTATCATTTGCATTGTATGTAAATTCTAAACACTCAATCAATAATACCCTTCAACTTGCCAGTTCAATCTAACATTTGATCGGTTGCTCTACTGATCGGTTTAGTCAATATCTAAGCGATATCTGTTACAACTCCAGAATGACAGTCTGAGGAAGTCTGACCTTTTATAAGCCTACTCGTAAATGTTCTAACCTGTATTTATTTCTAAGGTTCGAGACTTTTCGAAACATTTACAGGGCTATTGCCTCGACCATTTTTACCACGTTTATAATAGCTTGATCTTTATTCATCTATATATACACATACCTACATAGCTGCATTCAGATCTAAAAGAGAGGGGGGCTTTATATAACATTTTTAAACTAATTCTGCATTTCGGAATGAAACTAATTACAAATTATAAGGATTGACATCTATCACTCCACGCTTATAGAATAGTGGCTTTAATTTTCTCGTCAGTCATTTTCTTCTTTCGTCGAGAATTAGTTTTTACTTTTTTGTTTGATTAACTAAAAAGCGTGGTACTTAGTTTTTCAGGACACGGGTCTCCTCTCAGAATGAGAGGTTTAAGATGGTCACGCTGACCTACTGCGGATTAGCAGGCTATACACGCCTTGGCGAATATTAATTCTTCATGAACTCTAAAGAGTGCGGGCTTCCTCACAATGTTCTCCTTAATCGCTACAGGAAATTATATGTATTTAATCATAATACTCACATTTGTAAAGAGATGATAGGACACAAAGATTTGAATTCGTTAATTCTCCTTGACAAGAAAATTTAGATTTTTTTATTTTTAAATCAGAAATTATACCTGTTAGCAGTAAGTAGCTAAGTAACTGATATACGAGTAATACCAGCAGGGCTTTGTTCTTCAAAATACTCCAGTACTGGACATCACTCTATATGAAAATAGCACTAGTTTTAACTACCTACCGAACCAGGTTGACGATTATGGGCATGGAACGAACATTTTTGTCCTGGATAATACTAGTTTACATTGAAATCAACTTTGTAACAGACAATACGAACAATGTGAATTGTGAATCCACCACGTTGCAGCAATGTGTAGTAGCGACAAAGACAACGGCTACAGTTACATATGAAAGGCTTTTATTTTACTAAGGAAATGCTTTTCTTGGAATCTTTTGTTTTTTGAAAAGTGGCCGACCAAAGTTTCGCTTTTGGTTTTGGACTAAAATCCTGGGCTCGACCGCAGTGGATGACTCACTATTCCATAGTGAGATAAATAACATAAACGGTACATAGTGGCCATGTACTACACGGCTCTGTCTACCACTTTAAGGGAAATATAGCCGAGATGTTATGTTGTTTTACGGTTAGCAATTGTAAATCAAACTAAAGGATGAGGTAAATGCTGATTCTGCAAATTCATGACACGACGCGATGGCGGTTTAAGGGGCGAGGTAAAAATATACCCTATTCGATAGTCACTAAGAAAATAGATACTGTGTATTTAACGGAGATTAGTTTATGTGTTGTTCATATCGTTCATTTGCTACTAGAGTGCAATATCGCAAAAACACCATATTTCAGAAAACAGTCCAGAAAGTTTGAAATCATAATTATTCTACGACTATTATAATAGTCATATATGATACAGTAGTCTATATGTCATATAATATTATAACAGTCATATAACAATTGCGATTTCAAACTTTGTGAACTGTTTTCTGGAGATGGTGTTTTTGGATATTACACCCTAGTCGCAAATGAGCGACATGTTAAATGTCGGATTATACTGACAATCTGGTTTAAACTTCACACTGACGTGGGGAGATAAGGCAGTACTTGTAAAAAGGTCAGTGCACACTATCGTTACGCTTTGCAACACTTTATCTAAATGTCTTGTTATTGCATTTCGTTAAACCTCTAACTTAATAAGATCACTAGATGGTAATTATGAAATGTAATATAACATCACGCCTGTATTTCTTTTCAGTTCTCATCAGTAATACGTTTGGTGCATGAGGGGTTAAGCTTATTAAAACATAAATGGTAATTAATAGGCTTTTTCAAAAATAATATCGGTATCAATTTTGGCTATTATTTCTTATAAAAAGTAATCGTTAACATTCAAAACGTAGGAGATTGTCTTCTACTGTTTTAATCCTACGATCAGCAAGTTCCGTTATAAAACTAATCCTTTAATAAATATAAGCTTAATGTACGTAATACGATGAAAATAATTTTGTCTGCGTTAACGCTCATTAATTATGAGACACCCCAGAATATATTTTAAATATATTTGATTGTTTCTAATACCTTGAGCCATCTCCACGCATGACCGTCTAATCCCGAAGTACTTAGGGAGCGCCTCTATTATGGTCACTATAAGGCTGATAGACTTCACATAAACATACGATAATGTACATAGATACTTCTCGTATAACCAGACACTAAACAGACACTTGTGGTATTAATTGCAAGCTTCCCTCTGTACTAATGTACAATTTTATCCCAAAATGCTCCGCCAGATCCATTAGCTGTCATTAAGCGACACAGCCTACAACCTACATACAACCTAATGTGCCATTTCGACACCGGGAAAACCACATCCTGCGCAATACCTCTGCTCTACACATGACTGTGTTTAACTAAATTCCATACATTTATCAAACATCTATATATTTATGAATGTATTCAAGAAATCTATTAATGAATTATCATTTGTAATTATTTTTAGCAACATTTCAAAAACAAAACAGATATGTATTTAAAGTCATAATATGCATCATTCCAATTTAAAGCGTAACATCACACTTGTAATCCACGACTCGGTAGGCAGAGGAGTGTGGTACCATCCCACGTTTCACCATTTACGCTTAATTTGATGTTGGATTTGGGCTTTTTCTCATTACAGTGTATTAAGATCACACAAAGCTACATTGGCAAAGTTTACGTTGGTAATTATCCTAAGTCTTGCAGTCTTAAGATGTGTGTGGTTGTTTGCACACGTTTTCCTTCGCAGTTGTAGCAGATTTAATATTTAATACGCACATTAATGTGTGGCGTTAAATTGCATGTCAGGATTCGAATCCTAAGCCATCATTGTCCGCGTAGCTTGGACGGAGAATAAGAGCTGTGATATCTCCTGTCAATCGTAAGAGGTCATTAAAAGGAGATTTGTGAGTTTCACTGGAGTGGAGTTTGAATTGTTCAGCCAACGATCCCGGGAATGACGACCGCAGGTATTGTCGCATATCGTCGTAGGAAGCATGCAGTGATATTATGCGTCTGGCGAAGGACGCCAGAGTACTCCGTTAGACATACCAGAGATCTTTTATTAGTGTAGTGGAAGGCTACCAGTGGATTTTAGTGCGGAAAAAATCCCACATAATCCGGTATCTCTCCTCGGGTACTGGTGTATTTGGAAGGTTTTCTCCTAGGTTCCAAACTGTAGAAAGGAATCACTGTAAGTTTCTATTGTGTTTTTCCTTCCGCAACTTAAACTTACTTCTCAAAATGGTATATAGATTTATTTATAACCTAATTCTTGTCATGCTTTACAATATGATAAATTTATTCATTAAAAGCTGGATCATGCGAAACGTTGAGAGATTTTAACACTTTCCCTTTCAGAAAGTCCGGTTTCAAAATATGTGCGTGTTGCGAAACGATACATAGTACTCATATACATGTATTATGTATATATGATACATATGAAAGTAAGTGGGAGATATGGTACGAAATATTAGATGTGTTAGGGGCGCGGCGATCTCGCGTTGCACCATGCCGAGTGTGACGTGAGTACGGTCAGCATAACAAGATTATTTGGTATAAAATGTTATGACTGAAGTATGACACAGTACTTCAGTTACACACACACACACACCTATCCTTTTCTTTTCTTTCTTTCTTTCTAATTGAGGGTGTGTAAATATTCCACAAAAATATTCCACCATCACCATTACATTGTGGGACATAAATTTAACTGGTAAATCGTGGGAGTGTAGTACCCTCCTCCGCCTACTTCTGGGATTACAGGCGTGAAGTTATTATTTGCAATAATCTATAATTATTGAATAACGTACATAACATTCATTAAATTTTATTTTACTGTTAATATGTTACGATATGTCAACTGTGACGTCTAGTGTCAATAGCAGAAATAGACAATAAATAAACATCTTGAGTGTTGGGTGGATTCATCTATATATCGAATTCTGCGCGGACGGAGCAGTTATAAAAAATGCTAGGTCCTCCTAGCACTTTTTACACTCCTGTGTGAAAAGTGAAAACTCGTGCCCGTTACACAAATGTTGTTCTAGAGCGGGAATTAAAAACCGATTTCGGAAGTCACTTAGGCCAATAAACCAGTAATTTTTCTATTATTTTATTAGGGATAATTTTAAGACTACGTTTTAATCTTATCCATCATCTTTCAATTATGTAAGTTATGAAAATAAAAGCTACATAGTTCTTTATTTCCTGACTGTCTCGTTGGTCGAGTGGTTGCAAGTGCGACTGTCGATGGGGAGGTCCCGGGTTCACATCTGGGTCGGATACTATTGGATTTTTCTAATTTAGAATTTCTAGTGGCGACTCGGAGTCTGGATCTGTGCCTGGTGCATGGCAATAGATTCACCACCTATTCTATGGGACTTAAATGTAACTAGTGATATATGAGAGTAGCTAACAGATATAGCCCGGAACAAAATGTGGACATAATTGATTTTGCGGTCGCTACCTAATTTAATTCAGAGCGGCTGCAGCGGATCAGTCCCGTACTGTTAATTCCTCTCTAAGTACAGAGGAATTAGCAAGTCTAGGTTTATGGAGGTAATCATTGTAATTCTGAGCTCTATCATTTAAGTAATAAGTGGTATTTTCGCTAATCACTCTAACAAATTGGTGTAAGTATCTACTGCGGTAACTGGTTTCGCGCAGTTAAATCAGCATAACGCTACCGTACGACACACGAGCGTTTGATTACATACAAGTACATATGGCGAATATTCGTTTTCTTATGTTGGAAATTTGAAAGGGAAATTATAGTACCGAATCCTGGCGGCTAATGTTACACGCGTATAATATCAGTGTTTGGGTTTTATGCAGCCGGTTATGTAGTGGGAGACTTCGAAGGTGGATTGAAAATATACGGCAGAAAAATGAGCCTTAAAACGCTTAACCACTAAAGTGTGAACAGCATGGTGAAGTGAAGTACGAGCATGAAGTACTCTTTAAATTGAGGGACAAATTCAAGCCTAACGATGGAAATAAAACAAGAGTTAGGGGTGCAGAGTTGTATTTAAATTGATAGTACTTGTGATAGCTTATTCTATACATTACACTGAAGTCCTTGAAAAAAATATTTCGATCCCTGAAATAAAAAAAATGGCATTGAAAATTTGTACGTTCCACATGAAACCTATTTGTCACCAAAATTAGAGGAACCTGCGTGTTGTTGGATATGGAATCATGTGTAATAAGGGAGTATTGTGGAAAATCAAAGTAAATTGACATTCAGGAGCTGGATCAATGTAAACGCTATAGTGTATAACACTATTTACAGCCTGTTAATTTAATGCCTCATTTGGAGTAAACGCTATAGTGTATAACACTATTTACAGCCTGTTAATTTAATGCCTCATTTGGAGTATTGATTCCAGGCTCCATCACTGAGCGCGACTTACTCCTATAAATGAACGTCACCAGAAGGATGTTCAACCAGGCAGTTGCAGTGGCATTTGGTAGAGATGTAAGTCAACCCGCCTTACGGATGTTTTCAGGCTTAACTTTAAAGGTCTTCCAACAGGGTTTTTCACCGGTTACCAGAGTAGAATAGGGGGTGAGCCTATTGACATAATTTAGGTCATATTTCTCTTTACACACTTCAGATTGTATGATGGAGCTAAAATTGATGATTCCTTAAACTTGACTGTATATTCGCCAATGTATCAGCTGCCCGCCAAAGTGGCGATAGGTACAGGCGTGACCAATATCGGTGGATAACGTGAGATTCCTTTAATACGACCGGATCGTACAGCCGCGTCAGCCCTGACATTAGTACCTAAATGTTGAAGCCATTATTGCTGCACTTGCAATTATTGTTGCGAATGTAAAACTTTGCATGCAATTGTATCAGATTCGTTACGTTACGATACGTCGTGTGGGCGTATAAATTATAGTTAATATAATTTAGTTTTATAATATTGAAGTGATACACGATAAAGTGGCGAGTAGACTGAACGGCATTTTTGGCTTTGTATTAAGTATTCCCAATTTGAGACTTTATCTTAGTCTTGATTTGACGTATACATAAACAAGAATGTAACATGACGCCTGTAGTCGCCAAAGAGGCAGGCAGAGGAGCGTACACCCCATGTTTCATCAGTTTCATTGAAGTCCCACGTTGAAATGGTTTGGATTTGTTGCCAAAATATGGTAATCGGAGCGTGTCCATTTTGTGATGGCGCGTAAAATTAAATAGTTGGATCGTGGGAGTACACTACACTCCGCTGTTTACCCCTTCGTAGAATACAGGCGTGAAGATATACAAGAAAAAACTCGATCATATTTAAGGTCAAGTGCTGGTTTTATATTTTAGTATATTATACCTGACTTTGTTTTGAGGAACCTCAATCATATTTTGTAGTCTCAACTGTTATGTATCTAGAGCTTTTATTTCTT
>DWEC01002450.1:0-11690 GCA_018245735.1 Microceris miodesmiata
ATAGAGAAGATATTTGTAGTTTTTTGACAAGAATCGTTTACGTTCGAACTTATTTAATGTATTACCGTCGAATTTCGACCGTTTCTTGACCGCTATTATTAATTCCATTGTTTTACGTACGGAATAATAAGGTACGTAATTTAACAGTAACAGTGACTTAACAATCAGGAAGTCAGTCCGTCATTGACCGACGTGCCTGTATGAAGAGACTGATTAATGTAGAAGTACGTCAGGTGTGTAAGGGAGGCATATTTAGCACTTAGTGCTCACTGTCTGCCACGTAAAGGACCTGGCGTGTGTTGATATAATATTAGTAACTCAAATTTCAACTAGATATGAAGATGATTTATTATGCCTTAATCCAAAATTACATGAGCCCGTATCAGACTGCTGCTAGACATACCTTATTGGGATGTTTGCCCATAATCCTTACGAAGGCTATGCGGGTTGGGGATCGCGGGTCACAGCTTCTTGCATCGCCTACCCTACTACCCGTCAGCAGCCTAGGAATTTGGACGTGCTTAAGGATGTTGCGCTATACCTTGATCGGCAGGTTGCTATATATATATATATATATATCTGTATATTATATTTAACCCACCATACATTGTAAGGTACGGATGTCACCGCACGCGTAAGGCTTCGTTGCGTATGGCACAACTTCATGTGAGATTACGCCGGGTTTACGTAACATGGCACATTACAATGTTTGCTGATGATTTCATCAGCTCACTGATTCTAAGCTGATATTAGATCCATCAACAACAGAATTCGCGTTTCGGTTTGGGTTTATGGTCAGAAAATCACTTCAATCTCTTCTGTCGAGTAGCCATAGTATTCAGGAAGACCATTTAGGGAATTATCCATGGTTGTGAATTACCTAATGATGATGTATTGGTAACAATTTCACATCTTTAGTGTTCGTTTTAAGCTTTGTGTGTGTTGCCACAACAGCTACATCATAGGGGACCACTTTGTGTAGAAACCCGGCGTTTTAAATTGTGGGGATACAGATAGTATATAGCTTCAGACATTTGCACGTTCTACATAAAAACACTCAAAGACGAATGCATCCCTATGGCGCCCCTCTACCAAAATACAAGATTTAACATTAAAACTTGGAATAATTTTTGTCATGTGTAAACATTTCTTCTGTTGTGAAAATTGTAAAAATATATAACGGTATTTCATAAATAATGTCGGTTTTCAGTATCAACTTTGGTTATCAATTTCTTTATGAAAAGCAATCATTAACATTCAAAGTATCGGCCATTGTATTCTACTGTTTTAATCTAAAGATCAGCAAGTCCTTACAGTCCGTTTAAAACCATTTCTCTGGTTTTGAGTTAATGTACGAAATATAATCGAAATAATTTTGTGCGCACAAACGGATCATGATTTATTAGAACACTGTAGTATCCCAAATTATTTCGAAATGACTCTAGTCGAACTTAAATGCCCGAAGACACCTGTTCGAAATGGGTATACAAAAAATCGTGATAGTATAACCGTCAAAGCAAAGGACTTTAAAATATTAAAATAGTTACAAAGTATACCTAAACGTCGTAATTACGAAACACACACGCACATCTTTAGTATACATCTACATGTTATCTATTGCGTAGACAATTCTATTATGCGCTTGCATAGATTATTATGATAAGAATCCATTCAGTGCATTTTAAAAGCGGAGTGCTGCATGCGTCATTCTTTAAGGGATGGACAGATATAAATATATTTAATAATAGATAGAATACTTAATAGTTTTAATAGATAAACATCAAATGTACTTTAATAAAGAGATGTTGCTATTTCTTTGTGTACCTGTTATATATTAAAAATTGATAACATTTAATTATTTTTACAAAATTGATGATAATTAATATATGAAGTGTCTAATGTTAATGTGCCAAAAATAAGGGTTGTTTTTCATCAGATTTAAAATAAAAAAACATTAACATCATCATCATGAACGGTGTTACCATTCCACTGTTGGACACAGGTCATCTTTCAGAATTAGAATGGTTAAAGCCATAGTCTACCATACTGGCCAAGTCGGAAGACTTTACATACCATAGAACATTATGAAGAATTCCAAGATATGTAGGTTTCTTGGTGATGTTTGTTTTCACAGTTACAAGGAGTGATATTTAACAATAAAACACAATTATTGTGTAAAGTTGTGTGTACTAGCATTTGAACTTAGGACCATCAAAACATGACATTGAATTCTACACCAGGCTATGACTGACATTTAATTACGTCATAAACGATAAATTATTTACGCAAATTGCGTTCAGCGCTGGCAATTTGTAAACACCCTGTATTTATCATAACAACAAACAGCTCTATAACATTTGCATATGGACAAACAAACTATGATCACCCACTATATATACAAACCACTAGTTCATAGATTTTCACATTTGCACATAGTCTATATAAAAACGCCATGTTACTGTAATAAAATGCCTTTTGTTGTACAAGTATAAACATCACACAGGAGTTTCTAAATTTATGTTTGAGTGTGATGGTTATATTGTGTTTTGAGTGTGAGTTATTACTTTCCTTATCTCGAATGGTGAGTGCATAAAATATAATGGTGTTTTATTTGTTTTATCTATTATAAAACTTCTTGCTGTCTACCTAACTTGTAAGGGAACTATCATTGATGATATAATAATGAACATAATATAAAAGAAGGTCTTAACATTTATGTGTTTACAGAATTGTCAATTTTATTATAATATTGTACTGCATGTTGGAAATACATAATACAAATCATACTGTCAAAAAATGTAAAATATGACCAAATAATTTATTAGATTTTTGAATTATTAATATTACTATGTAATAACAAAACACATAACTTCTATGTCTGTTACACATACACTTCTTGTGTGAGAATAACTTTCCACATGTTAGAAATATATACATCCACATTTCTTATATATTTCATTCTGAAATATGCTAGAAATATTTTAAAAAAATTCTACCACATATACCCTAAATGGTGGGCATATGGTTAACATAAATATTTGTTCACATTAGAAATTGAACCCGTAACATCATACTCAGCACTGACTCACTAAGTGACTTGCTTCTCAGTATATTTTCTTTTGACTCTCTTCAATCAATTACATGTTCCTGGAGATTTCAAGGTAAGATTATATTATATGTACAGGCTTAACTTCACTTATGCTTTTCTGGATGGTTTGATTAGATTCAAATCTATAGGAGGTCCTTTTACATTAGCTCCCGCTGATTGTAGCAGGGTCACGTCAATGACTTATTGGGTAAATTGAATGACATAAGTGAATAAGCTGCTACATATATAATTATGTGTATAAGTATGCATGAGACATTTTACCTTAAAGGTGACAGTTCGGCTTCAATTCAAGTCACAATTAATGCAGCAATGCAGAATTAATAATATTGAATTAGCTGTCAATTTTAATATTCATATCATACTGCTTTTGGAAGTACAATTATAAAATGCAAAGCTATATTATACTTGGATAATAATGTAGGATATTTGATTTAATTCTCTATGTAAGTTAAGTCCTAAGTGTGTATAAAAGTGTAGGTGTTTCTCTTAATTTCGATTGTCCCTTGTAAAAGTAAATAAGCATCAAATTTGTATACAGCATTGAAGAATCTATGGTATTTACCATTCAAAGGTATTGAAGGCAAAGAATTGATAACTATTTTGGTGACATTCAGTATATAAAGGTATTTCTAACTTAAGCAGATAACATGAGCACATATGTATTACATCCTACTTTTGGAGTTAAAATGTAATATCACACCTGTAATTCCTGAAGATGTAGGCAGAAAGGTTTAGTATACTCCCACATTTCACCAGTTACGTTTTACATCCCATGGAATAGGTGGTGAGCCTAGCCATATACCAGATGTAGATCCAAGCTTAGCATCACTACTAGAAATTCTAAATTAGAAAAATCCAATAATACCCAACCTAGGACTTGAATCACTCGACTAACAAGGCAGTCAAGTGGAGTTTAGTTGTGAAGTTAAAGCCACTTATGCCAAATCTGTGAATTCACATTATATCCAGCTCATACAGTATAAAATAATATTGTCATCAACCAAGTCTATTACAATAAGCAGAGGTATTTGGTTAAATATTTAGACACAGTTGTTGTGTGTAAAAGTGGAGATGATTGTAAAGAGACTAATAGTTGACTATGTGTCTCAAATACTGTAAGACCAGATAGAAACATGGAATTTTGGTTCTTCTGAGCCTACATATTGAATAAATTTAGAGATTGCTCACAGTGTACAACTCCATTAGCAGTAATAACGCATTTCAGTATATAAAGAGTGTTACTTGGTTCTTATAAAATAAATGGTTGTAATAAGCCATTACATAATGTCAGTTCTCAAACATTTTGTGTCAATATAGTTAATTTCCTCCTACTCTTTCACTTATCCCACCTACAGTATTAAATAAAACAACCTGTTAGTGTGTTTACATAAATAAACGGAACGGTTTTGAGGTTATATTTCTCAAAGACTTAATCGTAAAACGCAATGATTGCATCAATTAAACTTGCAGGATTATTAGAAATAGGTCGTGTAATAGAATTACTTTTTAATTTTGTTCTTTATTGATTAATAAGTTGACATAATTGAGTGTTAAATACTTTCAAAACTCACCTTCTGCATCCGATTTTGTTTCATGTTTCGCCATTTTGTTTACCACTGTACACACTAAAGATGCACTGTAGAGGTCTAAACTTAAATATTCCTTAATAGTTTCATGATACACAATAATCAAATCATAAATATTTGTTATTTATTACGAATAGTTTAAACTGTATATTTTGACTTCTATTTGATTGACAGCGAATGACATTGACAGTTTCGAGCAAACTATCACAGATAATTTAAATACAAAGACATTATATTCAGTTTCCCGTAGTTCATTAAATGATAGTTTGCCTGTTATAAGAGTCAAAAATATGATATTGATTATTAAATTACTATGTAATTCTCGGGAATTTAGATCCCACGATAAATCATTGTTCTGCGTATTTGTTACACAAATTGTTAACTTTTTTGTTCCTCAATAATAAATATACCAAATACCAATTAACACAGCAATAACAACAATATTCTGAATACATTTGAATGATTTTAGATCATCTTAGCTTAGATTACAAGATATAATATATTATAATAGTTGCAAGAAACGCGGATCGTTTTACATTTACGTTAGTAAAGGTAATAGCATTTTGTAATAGCCGTTTTATTATTGTAATATTAGATAAAAATTTTATTAGTTACAGTCACATTGGTTGATACCTTGGATACAGACCAATGGATGATACCTTGCGAAATAAGACTACTTATAAGATTAGTTGAGAGATGAGTGGTTTTAAGACTAAGGTACATAACTGCGATCAGTTTTGATTAATGTTTCTTCAAACGTTTTTCGTGCAATGTTGAGCTGCAAATGTTAGTCTGCGGTACATTATGCGTATTTGAGCGGTTTTTTTCTATAGTATGAATTAAATTCCTTCAGTATTCTTAATATTTGTATTATCTTTTCAGATTTTGGCCAAGAATGTGATTACAAACTCGGAAATTTAAAGTTGTTGAAAGAACTTTGAAGATCTTCTAAAATGCCTAATACCGTTGAGAACGGTATCCATGAGGATGCTCGGTAATTATTTTAATTTTATATACTTAGTAATTAATTGTATTATGATAAGTTTATAACTTAAGAATGAAAACAGGATTCATTCATTCGTTAAGTATGTCAGTATATCCATCCAACAATACTTAAATATAACATAGATTATTGTACGTAACATGACATCTGTAAATTTTCGATTGGATAAATCTTAACGTTACTATGCAGTGTGGTTTTTTGCAGAGAAAGTTTCAGAATAAACACACGTTTTGTTACCTGTCTAGGCCCGGTACTAACATTTTTGTAAGTGGCAGTATTTGCGAATGCGTTTCGTTACCACTACACTTGCATGGAAAAATAGTGATTTACGCATGTTTTTGCGTATATTTATATTTTTTTTTTACTTTTGTTCTGAATATCAGACACATGTTTATAATTATGTTTAATAGACAAAAGAATATTTTTATAGGCTTTAAAAACAAATTTTTAGCACCTCCCACATCCAGCATAAATAAGCATGTGACTCGTGCTTTGAAGCAAAGACACATTAATGAAAGTTGTTAATGAATTATGTTGCCAGGAATACGTGATAAATAGCATTCTGCGAGACTTTTTTAAAATTTCTAATTCGCATTTCTAATTATACTAAATTATTTTCTTCATTGTTACCATAGTCATCAACCCTTTTATCGTTCCACTTTTGGACACGAGTCTTCTTGGAGAACGAGTTAGATTAATCCTATAGTCTAGCTGCCACAAATAGTCAAGTGTTGTTTAGTCGATTCAAAAGTCTTAGAAAAGATAGTAGGAAATTCGAAAATTTGCCAAGTTTCCTTAAAATATTTTCCTTCACCGTTACGGCAAGCGATATCTAATTAAGAAATCACACTTATTGTAAAGAGGTGAACGTCAGATTTTGAACCCCGGACCTCAGTATGGGCGGCTGAATTAAAAATATTAGGCTAACACCTCTTGGTTCCACGCCTGTGACCAGCAATAGAACCATAACAGGGTTGTAGTACAACACATATTAATTTTCTTTTTTGATAATATTTGTATAACTGCACGATTTTTATTCTTTGTTATCTTGTTATTGTTACACGTGTACATTGTTATTGTTACGCATGTTCCGTTTTTACGCTTTGCTTCCAGCACTGACCCGGGCGCCGGCAGGTTATTAATGTGTTTGTTCTGTTCCAGCGGCACCACGTATTTCTTTTCCCGAGAGAGGACCAGCGCGACCCTATGCCAGCGGATAAGGCTCTTCCTGTCTATATACTGGAAGGCCGTCATAGTTGTCTTTACGCCCATACTATTGCTGCCTATACCCATTTTGAATGCCGGCTCGGAATCTGCACCGGTTGGTCTTTTATGATATATATTATTTTTTTTTTGGTTGGCCGTAAATTTGGGTTTTTGTGAGAATGGGCTTGGGTTTAATTACAGGCTCCACAGATATTTTAATGATTCGTTATAACTGAACGGGGTAATTGTATGTTAGCATTTGTACGTTTCCATGGTACTAACGTAATAGGGATACGGTACATTGTGAACTATATCAAATGGTGGAGTTTTACAGCCATGCATTATGTGGTGCTTAGCTCATACATATCTAACGTGCTTATAAATATCTGTAATATATCAGCAACACCCTCGTCTTTGACAGGGTATTTGCCTCGTCTTTGCTTTATTATCATCAAGCTTTGGTATATAATGTTATAAGATTTTAATTAAAACAGATAGAACTAACTGATACAATGACACGTGTGTCTTCCAGGCCTACAGGTGCATGTACGTAGTCCTCATAATGGCAATCTACTGGGTGCTGGAACTGCTGCCGTTGCCAGTGACATCTATGTTGCCTATAGTGCTGTTCCCAACGATGGGCATCCTGGACTCGGACAAGACCTGCGCAGCGTACATGAAGGAGACCAACATGATGTTCATGGGCGGGCTGATGATAGCTGCTGGTGTACAGCACTCCAAATTGCCAAAGCGAGTCGCTCTATGGACTGTGCAGGTGGTGGGGTGCTCACATAGAAGGTGAGTACAAGAAAAAGCTGATAACAAGCCGCCAACTTTTTTTTAAAATTCAACTGGAAAATTGGCACACTCGGTTATATCAGCAGTTTATATTATCAGTTCAGAGTTCGTTGTCAAATCTTTTTAGTCATTTGTCCGACTCTTATTCTTAAGCAATTTCTGACCAATGACTAATTTTAGATTAAACTTCGGCCTCACCTTCGTCACCATGTTCATATCCATGTGGGTGTCGAACGCCGCAGCCACGACCATGATGGTGCCTATTGTGGAAGCCATCTTGGAAGTTTTGGAACAGGTAATATACATATATATCTCCATTTTTTTGCTGCCAATTATTTTGTTTTTATATGTTTATTTTGTGTTAATATATGCTATCAATCATCATTATCAGCCTTTGGATGTCCACTGCTAGACATAGGTCTCCCTAACTAGGCTTCACTCCTACCACCAAGTGGTCTGTCGACCTGAAGAGAGCAGCGAGATGCTGCTGAATGCCGTTCACCCACAATATTCATCGACTTGTACAATTTCAGCAAGGACTCGGCGATGTCTATATCAACAAAAAGAAGAACGCGCTTCCAGAGAATGGCAAAGATGTCAAACCGGCTCAGCCTAGTAACGCAGAAGAAGAGTGAGTTAACAATACAGATTTTCCAAATTAAATCTTTTAGAAGAATTTAGATTCTGTTAATAAAATTGCATTTTAAATCGAGGAATAACTGTGTCTGTACAGAAGCTTGTAAAGATATCTAAGTTCCAATATATTAAAAGGTA
The DNA here is from genome assembly GCA_018245735.1 of Microceris miodesmiata. Taxonomy (NCBI): domain Eukaryota; kingdom Metazoa; phylum Arthropoda; class Insecta; order Lepidoptera; family Hesperiidae; genus Microceris; species Microceris miodesmiata. Next base: position 8,477 of record DWEC01002450.1, read on the forward strand.
CGGAGTTTATTTTACTTGCGTTAGGCCGACCCCGTAAAGGATCTGGCGTGAAGATATCTACGTATGCAAGTTTAATGTATTATATGGCTAATAAAATAGCTGTATCCTATTTAGCAACCTCATTTATATTAAGCCTTTTACTAACCAATTTTCCACCAACCCAGGGCGCCCATGCCGAGTGACATCACGATTTGCTACTACCTGAGCATCGCGTACGCGTCCACGCTGGGCGGCTGCGGCACGCTAGTCGGCACCGCCACCAACTCCGCCTTCAAAGGCATTTTCGATTCGTAAGTGCAGTTTTTAAACACGGATTATTGAAAAAAATACTTGGGAGGCCTATATCCAGTAGTGGTCTGAGACGGGCTGATGATGTTATTGATAATGATAATGATGATGATGAATAAAGAAGTCTTGTTTTAGGCCGCCTCTAAACAAAAAAACTGCAGATAATTTGACAATCGAATGTCAAATGATTTCTTGGTTTTTATCGAATCCGTTTCAATATACATGACTTCACACGTACACATGCGTATATGTATTTATATTGACAGGACATCTGCCTGGCTTTCCTTAAAACTTCTTCAACAATTGTAAACTATGGTGGGTTTTGCCCGATTTCTTAGCATTTTACCATTTTTACTAGCAACCCTAAAGCAAAAGAAAATCTATGGTCCAACTGGGAAGCTGCTACGACTATTGATGGGGGCTAATATTCCATGGTTGATGATCATCGTGTTATATAAGGTGTTTCTAATATGGATTATTTCTTGTCTTACAGCGAATTCCCTGAAGTGTCTGGTTCGGTGAACTTCTTCTGGTTCATGGCGTACAGTACACCACCAATGCTGTTGATGCAGCTGCTGGTCTGGGTGTCGCTCCAGGTCACATTTATGGGGATGTTCAGGTGAGATCTTGTTGTTGAATAATGAGTTCCGTGAGTCCCATGTTGAGTCTTGAGTTCCTTGGAATTTATGGATGAATTTGTACTGTTATTCTCCTCCTCAAACTCTTGCCATATTCTTCAAATTCCTACGCTATTCGCAGAAAGGTGAATTTTAGCATCTATGAATGAAGTTTGAAAATATTTAACCATTGCCGCTCATTGAGGCAGGCTTATGTCCAGCAGTGCACTGAACGATAATGATGATTGTGTTTTCTGCAGACCGAAAAGCGATGCAGCTAAAAAGGTGAACATGGCGCTATCAGGATCCGAGACCACAATGAAGGTTATCAAGGACAACTACAAGAAGCTCGGTCCAGTGACATTCCACGAGAAGGTGATTAGAATTCATATTATGGGCTCATAGACGAAGTGGGTGTGATACGTAGAAGATTGGGCTCAGTGTTGTGCCTTGTAAGCTAATATTCCATGGTTGATGATGGTTTCCGTCCAGCAGAACTGACGTTGGCCGATGATGATGATTACGTAATGATGACCTAATGATGCTGCTTATATAGAACTACAAATGTGTTTTGAACGGTCAGAGAAATGCTGCAATTTTTTTAATATTATTGACTTAGCAGACGTATATAAACAAAAGTATTTCATTTTTAGGCCTCAGGCACCCTCTTCATCTTCGCAGTGTTCCTGTACATCTTCAGGAAGCCGGGTTTCATGCTCGGTTGGGCGGATGTCATTACCACAATGTAAGTATATTACTAAATCCTTATTATTGACAACTTTTAGATATGTATCCATTATAATTTTCATTCTCTTTCCGTTTTTTTCTTTTTTTTATTAGTTAATTGTGGACTCTCTCTGGACGTGTTTCTAGTGTAACTAGACAAATGTGCAGCTGAAATAAATTCTTAAAGTGGCCATATATCTTTGCTTGATTCTTCTCCAAAAACCTGTTTATATAGGAGAATATATGTATGTATAAAGGACCTAAGGAATGAACGCTTACATGATATAGAAGGCACAATTCCAACCACACGTGCTGCCATCTCTGTACCGAGTATTGAACTAGTGTTTACATTGTACAATTTTCTTGTTACATATTTCCAGGAAAGTCAAGGACGGTGTGACCTCCATGTTCATCGTGATCCTGATGTTCATCATTCCGATGTCGATAGACTTCGTCAAGTTCTTCACGTCCTCCTCCTCATGTAAATGTTTCAATGCATTTTTATAACAAAATTATTAAACCTGCGAAAGGCTTCTGGCAGATGCTGGATGCGACAAGCCGGTCCAGCATGCGACAGTCCAGCAGTGGATTGAGGTAGACTGATAATGATGATGATGAAACGAGTTGAGGAATTATATTTTGATCATCTCTGAAAGTAGTTAGAGGGTGGCTTGTTTGGAAAGCAGTGTTTCCATCTTTACCATTACTTTCAGGTCTTAAGTTGAAGACCAGATGTAAACACTACATTTCTTACACTTTTGTACGAGAGCCAAATATTTTGTTGAATTTTATTTAGTAAAGACAAGAAAAAAATACACCGTGTTGCCTGTTAGGTCCTCGGAAAGACGAGAAAAATATAATTGTATAATAAATTCTATATCTATTTCCAGATGAAGAATTGGCAGCTTCCAAGCCATCCCCGAGTATCGTAACGTGGAACATTTTGAAGGAGAAGATTCCGTGGGGTCTCCTGTTTTTACTCGGTGAGTATAGTTCATCTAATAACTCAGTTCAATTATGAAACTATCCTCTCTGCCATTTTTTCGCTGTGTTTGTTTGAATTTATTATAAAATACAATATAATTAGATAAACATTTTCTAATTTTGAGAGACTTCTTGGCTAGTCGATTAATTTATTTTTGAAAAACGAATACTTTCAAATCAAAATATTTTGAATAATTTACTTTTCTGCTTAACTACTATCGGACAGCTACCTCTGAATATATTATGTTTTATTTCTACTTGTTGTATAATCCATTTATTTGTGTGTCTGTTCTGATATTATATAATTTTTTTGTATGCTACCCTCAAATTTGTGAGGTGACATTATACTACAATTTATAAACTAGAAGCAGCGAAATGAGATTTTTTTGAGTGTATCTACTGGAGTATTATATGTATGTGGTAATATCCAGGCGGTGGTTTCGCGCTGGCGGAGGGCAGTAAGGCCACGAAGCTGTCGGCTATGATCGGCTCCTCGCTGAACGGGCTGCGGGGCCTGCACCCGTCCCTCGTGCTGCTGGTGGTGGTGCTGGTCACGCAGTTCATCACCGAGTTCACCTCCAACGTGGCCATTGCCAACC
>DWEC01002451.1:0-11689 GCA_018245735.1 Microceris miodesmiata
AGTTACATATGTCGCCGTGAAGTGCTGAAAAAATCTGTGCTCCGCCACGTGGTTGGGCTATAAAAGTGTCCACCGAGGTTTATGGGTGTAGCGGTAGGCCGAATGTGACTGGCCCCGATTTATGAACTTAGCCGGTGCATACATCTTTATGAGCAAATTAGCAGTCATTGTGTATTCGATTTACGCGACACGAATGACAAATGTGTGAATTTAACGAAATGACGACAATTTGTGTTTGCGACGTTTCAGGCGGTCCTTTGGTTGGATATCGTGGTTTATTTATGCATTGCAAGTACATTTTGATGCAATAATTCTTTTTTCCCTACTGGGATGTTTTTATTCAATTTTTCACACGCAACTCGTTATCTATATATAATACAATATAAAACGCATTAAAAGATGGCACTGAGTTTTGTCTAGCTATTTAAGTATATATTAATATTTTTATTACTTCATAATTCATTTTAATATCATCGTCCTTGTTAAGAGCGATGAAATTTAAAATTCACTAAGTGCCTTATAATTGTCATTCGTTCAGTTTTCAGTGGGAATTTATCAAAAGGAATAAGTCTATGATTGTTTCCCACTGTTAATCCTCTATTCTCTCGCATGACATCCAGACAACATGTGTTCGGTTTATTTCAGTGTAGAATTTTTGTCTCTCCGTCCGGTCCGCGGTAAATGAGCCGGCGATTTCATTTCATTTGTTTTTCTTTAATTTTTTTATTATCAGAGACGGTTATTCTCAACGTATACCACATTCGGTGCAGCCAGAATAGCTCCGTTAATTATTTTCTCGTTGTTCAAATTGTGTGATATTAATTTCAATTTAAAATGTTCCCTGTCGTGGCTACATACGGAGCACATCACTGTTTCTGCCGTACAGAAATTTTACATTAGTAAAATTTTTATAATATCTCCTTAGTTGTTTTATATAAGAATGAAGAAATAATTAGTAGTAAAAACATTTCAGTAATAATATAATTAAATTTATTTAATGTGTATATGATAAATTATTCTTTATAAGAAAAATTATTTCGGTTTTATATGTTGTCTAAATTCCCATATTAACATTTTAGACAAGATACTAATTAAAATAGCTATAATAATTTCAGAAAATAAATATAGCGAGCTGTATTTAATATTAGGAACTCTATCAAACAATGTATAGCTGTTCACAAACCAATTCCTGCGCAGCAGGCTGTTCATGTTTATTTTAAACGCCATTAAATTTAAACTCAAACGATATAATAAACCATTACACTTCTTCGAGTGGACAGTTGAAATCCTCAACGGCCCAAGAGATTTACTGCGCTACGCTTTGATTTTATGACATCCCGCCTTTGTAGAGTCATATCAATTGACGATAATTTCAAATAATAGCAATTATATTATAACCAACGTTTTGAATTGTAATACGGTCAAATAAAAAAAAAATACTCACTTCAGATATTTTCAAGATAGACCAGGGCGCCAAAAAAAATCACAATTTTAACCAAAGAAAATCACAAACAATCCACAAGTTTATCTTATATGGAACACAGCACAGAAATTTTACAATAAAAAACGTAACAGTCGCCGCAAAACTTCGATACAAGTGTGCGGAACGTAGAGGAACTTAAAGATACGGGCTCGTCCGAAAGTTCGTGAGGCGCGTTCGCGGCGGAAAACGTTTCGTGTTTTCCCGGCGTTCGAGCGTCGAGTGCAGCCGCGTCTGACGGCGAGGTGAGCGCTCGTCGGCCGGGGCGGGGCGAGCGGGGCGGCAGGCCCGCCAGGTGCAGCAGCGCCTCGGCCGTGCGCCGCTCCTCGCCGCCGCTGTACGAGTGCTCGTCGCGCGCGCAGCGGGAGATCACGAGGTGCGCGGCGGGCGGCAGCTGCCACCACCACAACAACCGCTTTTAGCACCTCCACACGGTCAACCCGTACCTACCTATGACCTACACGATGCCTCATATTGGCCGAACTCGACCCACCCATGCTGTTTACAGCAGGAACCCCAAAATATTTTCTCACCTCCCTGCTGTTGGACTTGTCTAAGAATTCTTAACTTTTTCCAATGAAATATTTTGATTGGGTAAATTTAATTGTTACATGTATAAACATTTGTTTAATGCATAAAGCCAATATGAGTTACAAATAAATAGCAATATAGAAATAATATCTAATCGGCGAAATACTTCTTTGTAACGAGACATTCCACACAAAGAATCAGACAATATCCCTGAGTTATAGATATTGGATATTTCAAATGACATATATTTCAGAGGTGGTTTCTAATCAAACCCTTGAACTGCATAATCGATTCTTACTGGGATAATCCAAATTACCTGATCAAGCACAGCAGGCCCGTACTTCATGGCGAGCACTGTGGCTGCGGCCAGGTACTCATCAGCGCCGGGCTCGGGGCGGCTGTCTGCCGCTAGCCTCCTCGCCAAGTACGGGAATAGAACTGGATCAGGAGCATTCTTGCCGCCCACGTCGGTCGTGTCGCTCATCTCTGCGTCGCAGCCATCCCTGATCTCCGTGTCAGTGCCCACGGCAACGTCCACGCTCACCGTCGTCACCGGAGGTTCGGGCTCCACTAGAGGCATCGGCTGTCGACCAAAAGCCTGGAAAAGTTAACATTACGATAAATATGAAGTGTATATGTCGTGTGTTGAGATGCCTCAATATATTATTATTGTTATTATCATTATAAATAACAAGACTTGATATACATAATATCAGCAAATTAAGTAAATAAAGGTAATAACAGAAAAATACTTCTGTAATACTTTGCATAGGATATAGTCATCGTCGTAAGTCACTGAAAATGTCCAGAATTCGGAAGAATGCTTTCGAATTAACTTGCAATTCCTTTCACATTCATTTCATATAAAAAATAAAACTATCTATAATTATATGTATTAAGTAATTTTACAATACCTGTAGCAATGTAGACCGATGCTGTGGATCGACAGTCCATAGAGATCCCTTGCCGAGACCGGGAGCGGCTGCGACCTGTCAATAAAAAAAAAAAATATTAACGTCATTATTGTTATATATTATGCCAGGTACTTTATGAAAGACGCAGAGAGAATCGAGTGTCAAACATCTGTAGGTTACAGAACTGACGTGTTCTTCTACATTCATCACTCTCTTCACATATACATACATCAGTTTATTAAAGAAAATGAATTAATGTCAATATATAAATTGTCTCCAGTATTTACCTCGGGTGTTGCAAATGTCCATAAGCGACGGTGACCACTTACCAGCAGTTGGCCCGTCGGCCTGTTTGCTGGGCTAAATATAAAAAAACTTGCCTTGTGAAAACACTTGTTTAACGACAGGTTGTGTCGGACGCTGTTCTTCCAGCCCTGCGGCGCGTGCCGGAAGTATGGAAAGTGTCGCACTATCCACGCGTAGATCTCCTTCACGGGCAGCGCCCGGGCCGGCGCCGCCTCTATCGCCATGAATATCAAGCAGGAGAAGGAGTAGGGCGGCTTGGTGTGAGTGGTAGTCATCGGCGGGGAGGGGGGCGCCTTGCAGGGCGTGCGCGGGGGAGAAGGGATGCGCACTACTGGTGGGGGCGTTTTGGCCTCAGTCTGAAACACGCATGAGTAAACGTTTTTTAATGATTCTTATTATAGGTGAAAGTTATAAAAGTTTTATTTGCAAACAGTATAAAGATGTTTCATATCTAAAACGGGGTCATTATTTATTTCATTTTAGACACTTGTATACTTCCAAAACGAGACGAATAAATCGGCTAAAAATAGTAGTATGGGGCAAATTGGTTATATATGAATATAGAGAAGACGAGTCTGCCAAGACCGTAGCAAATGAAAATCCTTGGTCTCTGCCATCTCAATGGGAAATAGGTGCGTTAATATGGTATGCATTTAATATTGATAATAATTATTATAAGCGTGACGGAAAATTTTCAAACGACAAATTCAAACGAGGTCACTCGGTCAATACATTTACAATTACATTTACAAGTTACAATTATTTACACATCAAACAGTGACGTTCTGAACATCACGAGCTCCGCGCTGTACGAACCATTGCACTTGTGTACACAGATATACCTTGATAGAACAAACACAAAGAGAGCAGAGTTATGACAGAAATTATTCATAACAAAGGCTACATAATGTTTTATGACTAAAATTAATTTCAATATTCTCTTGTGCCTGGTGTCGCGGTTAGGAAATAAGTTGGCATTCCAAGCCTAATACATCATCATCAGCCACCTCCCAGCCTATGTTTTCCTGTGTTCCTCCCAGCTTATGTAAGTGAAAATCCATGTTGGTTTCATAAACATTTATCTGTGAGTGTACCTTTCGTGTCGTTTATACTTTGTATTCTAACTTGCCGATGGGGAAGTTGGCAGTATCCGAGATTGATACGTGCGTATGAAAGAAGGGTGAACGTGGAAGAAGCACATCTTGTTTTTAAGAATAAAGGTATTTGGCACTCTAGCTGGATGGACTATATTATAATGCTCTAACATTTATACGAGATATTATTTATTCTATTACAAAGCATGGTCTTTGTGCAACTGTTCATATTGGTATTCTGTTCATGACGTAATATATGACCTTGGGTGTAAAGGATCAAGGTCTCGTTCAATGGGCATGACTCTCCGCGGTAATAGAGGATTCACCAAAACTATTCGTTACTGTGGCAATGTATGTATTATGTCGATATACGAATCAGTAAACAATAGATATTTCACACTCCTCACACTTTTCCATCTCTTGACTTCTCCTTCCTTCATACTCCTTACAACTATTATTATTATTATTACGGTTATTTTTACTCACTTTAACAATAACTCTACTTGTAAGCATTTTTGTGTCCTCCATGTCACCTTTTGTTAAATTTATGCCTGAAAAGAAATATTCTTTAATTATTCTCAATAATTTTATTAAGATATGGGTATATACGAGTATGTACATAGAAATAATAGCAGCAAGGCTTTAATTTGTTAATACTTTTTAAAGTCATAACACAATATATATGTATGTACACATAAGAATATATTTGGATAACTCAGAAACAACCATCTGATCTTAAACAACGCAGAAGGGGTAATGTGGAGACTAAACAACTGATAAACTCACATTGCATACATTGTTTAATTAACACTTATATAAAGAAACTTCACACCTGTAATTCCCAACGTGGTGTGCTCAGGAGTATAGTACTCTCCCACCTTTAAACAGTTACGTTTACGTCTCATAATGGAATAGGTGGTGCGACTATTGCCATACACTGGACACAAATTCTGTCTCGGGGTCACTACTAGAACATCTAATAGTATCTACCCGACCGGGAGATTGAACATAGGAGCTCTCGATCAGCAGTCAGGCTTTGCAACTACTCGACTAACAAGGCAGAGTACTGGCACGAGTAAAGTTTACAATTTCTTTACCAGCACAGATTCATCATAACTCCTTTCTGGAATATCTTCTTAGAGGGGGTACATCTGTTCGATATGTGTGTAGATATTTACCTCGCAGTAAATTTCTGTCCTGCAGCCAACTGAGACTGGTGAGGTCATCGTCGTTATCGGCCGGTGGCAGGTTTCCAGCATTGCCACCACCGCACGCCACCCTGATGGAGATATATTTATAATCAATATTCCTTTCCGTCAGCATCAGGTCATGAGATTTTTAAATCTAATCCTCGGAATAGGAACGAATATGAAACTTTATGTAGGATGTGGGTCATATTTTGAGATACTCATCACTTGGGTTTCCTTTTACAATGTCCGTAGTAAGATGCTCTACCAATTCAGTCAAGTTCGGATTGTAAGACTGTAGTCTGCTACATAGAACATTACGAAATATTTGTCCTTTAAACACATCTAGAGTTCTAGAGTTCGTAATAAAAGCCACAGTCACTAAGCAGATAACGACTTTTAAATTCTACGTTCGGTTTATTATCTCTAAAAAACGCCACAAAATTTTCACACAGATTTCAAATTTTTTGTGTAGGTACCTACACAAAAAATTTGCTAAAATCATCAATATTTCACGTGTCGCTGTGTGCAGAAGATTTCACGCTTCATCAATCAAACTAGCAGTTTATCAAGGTCCCTTGTCTTACCCGGTAACCCAAAAAACAAAAATGATAACTTATCATCAAACGAGGTACGATTTCAACTTGTCATTGATCGATCGCCCCGGCCTATACGTCCCTAACGTTCTCCTTAAATAATTGGGTTCAGTACAACAACAGTCGTTTGATGTTCAAAATTGAAGAAAAGAAGATAAATGTATAATTGAATTTAATTTAGGTTACAGTTAAAATATGTATACAAAAAAAACTCGCATTTGAAAAACAACAGAAGATCACTATAAACCACAATTAAGAAATATTAGTGTAAGCAATGTTTGTTCATTATTTAGGTTGCGAACTCAAAGAAAGTTTTAAAATTATCTCCACATGAAAAAAAGCAATTGCAGACCATATAAAATGTAATCAGGGTTGGTTTAGCGATATTTATTATGAGAGGAGACCTAAAAATTCTATGGAAACAAATTGTTCTCACCACATGAGGAGTTTTAATAACGACGAGGAATTTCACCGCAGCTTTGTTGAAGGAACTCTAGTACTGAAGAATGCTTTTGAAATCTTTTTTTGTTAACATAATATACATATGAATTATAAAATTACTTCAACCATTTATTCATTCAGTATTGTTTATTACTTAGATAGAATATAGGTCTAAATTGTGACATTGTTAAGACATTTAGCATTTTATTCACGTTGAGTAATAACAATGTAACAATATTTTGACCCAGTTACTTGACGATCGCATTCATAAAATTACTTTTCTCTAGCGAGAGAGGAGAAGGCAAGATATAACTGACATTCATTGATAAGTTTTTCTATTTTCTTGTTTTTCTGAGTTCAAAGTCATAAGTAATATATCTGTTACAGCTCCACGATCCTATTCTTGACACTGATTCATTACAATTCAACGCCATATAACGTACATCTAAATCGCTACAAGCTTACGTAAGATTTCGAAAATTAACGCCACGTCATCGAGGCAACGGTACGAGGTAGGACGCATAATACTCGTATATGCACCATTATGATAATTGGATACCAATTATTCTAAATAACAATATTTATCGTACAAACTCGTATCATAAGACTTTTTTTGGCCTGTGTGGTCCATAGTAAGACGCTTCTGCACTTCCCATCAGACTGGATCGCGGCCAAACGTTAGGCTATCATATATAACTACATAATAAAAAAGAGTCGTCCGTAACCTATGCTGCCAATGCAATATAAATAAAATATATAATTTAAAAATTAATTAAATAAAATAATTCATATTTTCACTTAGTTTGTCCAATACTCATAGGTTTCAAGTTTTGAAGTCAAAACAATTTGTTGACAAGGAAATTTGTAATTGTCTCAGACCGAACGAAGCATTCATTTTTGAGTTAAAAGCTAATAATACTATAGAAATACACATGGAAATGTATAACATAAGTTTAGTAAGATACATTGTCGACGTTTCTAGATTTATAAATGATGCGTTCAGTGATGATGCAGACTCCGCCCACATCCAACGAAACTGTCTTAAATCTGGCGCAAGTAAGTGGCAGGAGACTAAACAGTACTTATATTTTTTATAGCTTTTCATGCTGAAGATCTTGGGAATTAAAAGAGACATTTTGCAAAGTCCCAAGTTTGTTGTGTTCATGCTAGTGGTTGTGCCACAAACGGAACGTGACATTGAAGTTGTCACCGATCACTCTAAAAACCTTCGAGTGACGAAAGGTATGTCCGTTGAAAGCGACATACCTTACAATCTTGTTATTTATCGAACCCACTTTGGTTTTAAAGGAAATTCTAGTACCTCCACACACTCACACATATTACTTTATCATTATCTATCATCATTACTTTATCTACATCATTACTATCATCATTACTTTATCTACATATATTGTGGCTTCTTTCTCAAGATGACAGTGGATTTCTCTACGCAGCAGGAAGATGATTAAGTACGACAAATCTTGACAAATAGCTGTGGCCTGTCAACAGTTTATTAACGAAGCAAGGGAATTATAGTAGAGAGCAAATTTAGGAGTTTTTATATATAATATGAAGTATTTCTAAGGCAGACTTCAACGCTTGATGTTCTCCAAATCGATAACTTAGTTAAGCATATCAAAGCTATTGATGACAAGACTGAGACCCATTAGGCGCAGTATAAAGAGATCATAAAATCCAGCTTTTTCAATTCGTTGAATGCTGTTAAATTTTCGAAATTTACGTGCACGTTTGGCGAAGTTTCGGTTTTTTTAGACATGTAGAATGAAAATGAACTCACGCAGGTTGTTGCGCCTCAAAGTCCGAATCGTCCGAGGCGTCGTCGATGTCATCGAAGTTGTCGATGATCCGGCCGGAGACTTCTAGGCGGCGGAGAGAGCGGCCACTAGAAGCGACGTGCCTGGCGATCTGCCGGATGAGGCGGCGAGGCAGAGGCAGGGAGGCGCGTGCGCCTCGCGCCGGGGACCCGCCGCGTTCGCCGCGCATTGGCGCCATCTGTCGGCACAGATAACTATTATTGAATATGTGTATTTTATGATTAACTAAATGCACTTACATATTATCTTACAGGTAGGTAAGTAGCGCCTTTGTATGACCCTGTTTAGTTGCTTATTACCAATGGATAGCGTGAAAAGAATGCTTTATGCATAAAGCTTTCCATTATTCCTCAATGGTAATATTCTTAAGAACAATCAGGTGACCGGTTTGCTCGTTTGCCCCCTATTGAATAATAAAAAAATAAATAAAAAAAAACAATCAAGTTAGATAAAATTAAATAAATGTTATGTTTTACATAACAAAAAGTCTGGGTGTAAAAAATGTAATCTTAGCATGTATAGGTATAAAATTAGTATTTATGTAATTTACCAGCGATCTGCTTATCATAGCATAGATTCTACCTATATAGTTTGTAATCAGCTAGCCGTATGTAGATATGTCACAAGATATTTATTGTAATTTCTAACAGAATTTAGTAATAATCAGGTTTTATTATAAAATATTGGAATATGATATCGGGTGTGTATCAGTGTTGTATGAGATTACATTTTTGTAGCAAATAAATCATCATACATTCTGATTGATAGCAAATTAATCGAGTACAAATCTTCCGTTTGCAGTATTTATGAAAAATCACATAATATATTACAATGTTGCCTTTGTGCCGGAAATATAGGCAGCTAATTGTGCGACAAAGATAATCATAACATATGTAATAATATGATGTTTATAAACTATACTTCACGAGGAGTGATTTAAATAATTAATTACTATCTGGGCCCGGTGTATGGAAATATGCTCACTCCCTATTCCTTGGTGGGACGTATAATGTAACTGATAAATCGTGGGAGTGTACAGACGCGTTGTTATGTTGTTAATATTATCGCGGTTATACTGTTTCGTGGTTCACGTCCTGTGCGGTTAAGGTAAATATACGGTATTATGTCCAGATACGAACGAGTCTTCCTGTTACGTCATTGCCGCTTTGTTTCCAGGATCCAGACAGTTCATATTCACTGTTAAGTACCCACTATGATACCCGTTGTACAATGTCAACATATGAGTCAATCGAGAAACCTTTTAAATATTTAATCCAACTACATGCGAATGTTTTTGTATGTTTGGTATTCTTTCATAGAAATATCGTCCGTAAAAAGTTTTTCAAAATTAAATTAACTACGCACAGTTACGTTAAAAGTGTAATATTTAATTCTAATTCTACCCGGACAGCGCCGGGTATTGCAGCTAGTCTATAAATGTTAGCAGATAGTTTTACATATATTTAGAGCTATCGTATGCTTGCCTCTTAGTAATATATAGCATGGAAAATAGCTATATAAAGTAATAATAATAAAAAAATATTCAATCAAAACACGCATACACACACATTACACGCACACATCCACACCCACAATTTTTCTAGAGTAAATTTAAAAATACAATATAATTTTAATTAAAATGTACAATAATTATAAGCGAATTGTACAAATGTACAATAGAACTGTATTTTTAAACTTAGAAGAAGTAGGTCGTAAACAAATAGAAATAATACGATTTTTGGTCGCAACTCCAAACATTCTGGATTCTTAGTTGATTGGCAAATATCAAAACCAAATACCTATATACTAGTTGCGCTCATTCATCAAACAGTAGCACATTTATTAAGTAACGTTAAACGGTTGAAGGTCAGATTGTCATTGAAATCAATCGTTACTTACATACGGGATTCGTAAAGTGGACTAGAATATTACATTTCTGCAGCGATTCTATCGTGTTTTATCGTCATCATAGATCCTTGTATCGTTCCACTGTTGACCACATGTCTGATCGCAGAGTGAGAATTGTTAAAGCAATGGTTTGCTATATTAGCCAAGTTCAGTTAAGCATCTGGGGTACCATACCATACCATACCATATTCAATCAGTCAGGTAAATATAAAAATTTATATAGTAACAACATAGAGATTAATATATTTAGGATTATCTAATGTATTAACCTCGAATCACGGCACGGGCCTTGGATGATGTGTACAATTTAAAAGTCTGATTTTAAAATTTAGGTTATTATAAATGTTTCGTGTTTTATTAAATTTATTTTGAACTGTCCAAAAAATTACCGCAAACAGTACCTACTTTGCTTAGAGAGAAAAAGTAAATAAAAAATTCAAAAATAAATAACAATAAACATAAAAATTAAATAATTATACAAAATGTGATGACTAATTTTAGAAATGGGTATATTAAAGTCGTGAGTTCTTATAATTTACCTACTTGTGTAATAATGATAAAATTTAGTACGTTTATATAAATAATATTATAAATGCGCAATTCACATGTCTTTCTGTTATGAAATAAAATAAAAATAATTATAACGATTTTGATGAAATGTTCCATAGAATTTGTTTTAAATCTCGTAAAGGATAGACACCTCTAAAATACTGAAATAAGTGATGAACGTTTATATTGTAATCATTTAGGTTTTTTGCCGCTAAATAAGATGTAGGTTATATTATAACTAATAAACTAAATACCTACTAGGTCTTATGAAATACAATTTTAATAACAATGTCGATGGCGCCACACGTAATGAAGGTTACTATACTAAACGTTTTCATTAAATACCTACACGCGTTTCGAAAGGAAATAATAGAAATATAATAATCATAATTACTTGGATTATTAAATTATCTATCTCGATAACTATGATAAAGCAGAACAATCACGTAGTAAATAATTTAAAAAATACTATAGATAGAATATTTCGTCTTAAAAATTGATTTGTAATATAACGACAATAATAATTGTCAAAATTATAATAGATAAATATATGTAAAAAATGCAGCTATATTTACCAATATTGCAGGAAATCTCTTATTAAATATAAGTATTAGAGAACAAATGACGTCACGACCTAGTTACTCATTGTTAGCTACGCTAGTGTCTGTGACTATTGACTAAATAATGTCTAGGCGACCAAGCTTTCTTTGACGACTTTTAGATACATAGTGGCAAATGGCAATGCGACAAAATTATAATGTACACAAAATAGTAAATACTAATTTCTCACTGTTACGCACAGTTTTATCGTAGCTGGAGGAACCTTAGAGCGTCCACCACGCAGCTCT